>CM055069.1:7130880-7280834 GCA_029204045.2 Tillandsia leiboldiana | reverse complement strand
CGAGATCAATTTTGATTGATATACTTCATATCTTAATCAATTGTAGCCAATTGAGGGGGAGTCTATTATTAAAGTTTCATGCTCAAAAGATGTGGAAAGAGTGACATCCTTAGTGGAGTGTGAAAACTACCACCACATGGAGGAAAGAGCTACCACCTCGGTCGTCCAGTACTGTTTGCAGCTACACATGTTACCAAGCATGATGTCTCTTGTTTATAAGATAAATGATTTTTGGAATACTTGACTTTGTCGATTCCAAGGTTGGTATAAGGTGGGATTTCAAATTGAAAGACGCTCAAAGAGCCACTTCCCTAGATATATGACTAGATACATTATCTAATTTATTTGGGATGTCAAACATCTATCGATCATTGTGTCTTCATTTTTTTTTATTCAATTGATGATTTGATAAACACATTACTCATTAGATCGTGATTGATGTTTTGAACTTGCTCAACTTTAGAGGATATAACTTTTATAAATTTTTGTTTCATTATTTTATTATTAATGATAGATTTAGCATAATCTATTTCTTTGATGTGAAACGATACTTTTTGTTTAAAGTTGATATGCAAGAATGCTTACATACTTTTTCTGGATTTTCTATAATTTTTACAAATTTTCTGGGAAAAAAGTTGCAGGCAGTCCGGACGGGAGGACTCAGTCCAGATCCCGAACGATGGGATTTCCTGCGCGAAGCCGATCCGGACTGAACTCAAACCCGATCCGGACCGCGCTAGTTTTAATAGAAACGAATGGTCTTTTGATTTCTATTCTCTTCTAAACTTTTGTTTCTAACTCCCTAGACTTTCTCTCACTAGAATCAATAGGGTTTTGTATCTTTTGCAACTGGTTTTTCTCTCGATTCAAGTTAAGTTTTTTTGATCAAATCTCTGTTTTTCACTGTTTTGTTATCGTTCTTCAAACGTGAGTGGATTTCATGCTATGAATTCATTTTTAAATGGTTTTTGGTCAAATTTCTTTTGAAATAGAACTCTGGATACATTAGTTTTGTTTCTATGCTTGTATTCATTTGATTAACGAATTTTTGGCTTCAATTTCTAAATTCGGTTTTAGGGCAAAATTTGGAAATTTTCGAAAATCATGTGATGATCTATTTTTAAATTCTTTTTTCAAAACTAACTTGATTCCTAGTCTCTATACTGATAAGGATTGTTTGGTAAGATTTTCAAATTTTTGAAAATTAAACAATTTTTTATGTTCTTTGAGTTCTTGCTCACAGGCGACTTCTTCAACATCCTCAACCAAGATGATGTTTGGTTGGATAATAGCGCTAATTGTTGCCATGGTCAGCACGCGAGCGACGAACAAGCTCAAGAGAACGAGAAGAACTCCAGCTGAAGGGGAATATGTTTCTCTTGACGAGTCAGATACGGAATCAGAGGACTAGGATAAAGTCCTTGAGGAAACAGCAGCATTGGTTGCGGCAGCAGAAAAGGGAAAAGCCCTGCTTCTTCGAAGGCGAAGACTCCGCCTACAGCTGCTGAAAAAGGAAAAGCTCTAATGCAACAAACACCCTTGTCAATGAAGAGAAAGACTATTGCAAAGAGGAAAGGAAGAGCTCGTGGAATAGAGATTGACGAGTCACTGGCAAGTGAGCCGCCTCCACGTGATTTTGTTCACATTAGCACAGAAAGGATGAAAGATTTTGAGAAACGAGAATGTATCGGTGAGAGACATGTAAATGTCGCAGCTCTCAGGGAACGCTCTACATCGTTTGGAACCCTGTTTGATCAAGTACGACTTGCACAAATCTGTAAGTTTTCGAAAACTTCAGGATATTGTCTTCATCTTGTGAGGACGTTTTACTTGTGTGCTACGCAGCTTCAAGATCATGAGGACGGACCCAAAGAATTTGTTACAATAGTTCGGAATGTCAACCTCAAGATCACGCCTCAACTGATTGGAGAAGTGCTGGGAATGAATGCCCAAGTCAAAGGGATTCATTATTTGAAGGGACATGTTATGTCCAATACAACCTGGAGGATGGTTATTGATGGAATCTGCTTGCCTGATACCCGGTCAGCGGGAAATTCAGTTCTTTCCAAAGAACTTCGACCGGAGTACAAATATTTGAATTTTATTGTTTGCTACAACATCTTACCAAAACATGCAAACTAAGGTTCTCTGTTGGGATAGAATGTTGTTTCTATATCTCCTTGGACATCCCGAAGCTTGTTGGGATCAATTTCAACATTCCTTATCTCATCTGGTCAAGGATGGCGAGATATGTGGAAAATGCGCATCCTATCGAGCGACTTCCATTCCCATTGATTATAATGCGGATTTTGAGAAAGTTTGATGTCGACATTCGTTCATCAACTTATATGCACAGTCTGGGAACGATCAATGACACTACCATTGTGAAGTCACTCTCAAGTAAACCAGATGAGAGCCCAACCCCTCCAAGAAGCAAGAGAACCTCAGCACAGCAAGCCACAACAGGAACAGCAAGAGCAGCAGTACCAGCTTCTACTTCAGAGGATGAAGCCTCTGTGACATCAATCTATAAAGAACAACAATGACTATCATCTGAACAAGAACGCATGTCAGAGGAAATAACTAAGATCTCAACAGCCATGGTTCAGATTTCTGCCGACGAAGCTGATTTGAAGAAGAAACACAAATCTCTTGCCAAACTAGTTAAGAAGATTTTTCACAAACTTGGATGCAGCAGTTCGGATGAAAATGGCACTGATTGATGTTAAGTTTTCTTTTGTTGTTCTAATGTTTTCCTTGCAGGTTTTTATTTTTAGTTCTTACCTTATATGAACTTTAACTCCCATTTATTGTAATTTTGGCTAACTTTCTGTGACAAAAAGGGGGAGAGAACTGAAAACTGAACTGAGTACTAACTATTTGGAACTTTTGGTAAGTACTTTGGAACTTGGGAAGAGAACATTGAACATTAAAAACACTTTGTGTTGGAACTTTGTGAACCTTAAAACCAATCTCAGTGCAAAATAAAAATCAATGCGGAAAATAAAAATAGCACACCGAGATATACGTGGAAACTCCAATCCAGGAGAAAAACCACGGGGCCAACACGCAATAACAATCCACTAAGAATAGAAGAATAACAAGGTGTAGTAACCGTGATTTTTAAAATCCAAAATCTAAGCTTAAATAATTATCTGAATTATTTGAATGGCAAAAATAGGTAAATAATAGACAATAGTGGCCCTAAAATATCGACTTTTGATCGGGGTCTGATCTGGAAAATCCGAGATCACCATTGCGATCGTCCCGTCGAAACATAGAAGTTTCATATTCATATGTTTTCGATCCAACGGTCGGATCTTCCAGAAATCAGAAATCAAAAAGCGGGCCCCGCGACTTAAAGTGAATAGTAACCCTCGATTTTTAATCCCTCGCACGCACTAACGGCCAAACTACTATCTGGGATTTTAACATAGGAGTATGAGTAATGGATCCTAGCTAATTTTGATGTTCTGAGCGCAATGGCACTGACGGATTTCGCATTTGGCGACCCGGTGCATCGAAGTGCGTGCCACGCGCGATAATTCGACGAACTTTATGGAACGACTTTTAATCCGAGCGTCGAACAAACCAAACAAACACGCTACCTGACAGGTCTCGACGAGCCGGACGTCGTGGTGAAGTCCGCTTCGCAATTCGGCGAACGGATTTTCTCGAAATACAGGAAATGCACCAAAAAAAGGGGTATTTTTGTAAAATTGTTAATATTTTATGTGTCAAATTGTTAAGGGCTTAAACCATAGGGTGTTGGGTGCATTTTGTACCTACTGTGAAGACCCTGGAGGCTTGGGTTAGGTCTGAACCGGGTTTGAGTTGGTTTTGTTGCTCTGGGTTGTTGGTCACGAAATTCGAAGCTATATGCTTCATCTTCAACCTCGAGCCCGCGCCCAACCATGGGTTTTGGCTTGCTCCAAGTTGCAGGAAATGTAGAGAAAACTCCAAGGAACATTTCCTTCCAAGTTGGAAAACCCAGGTGCAGTGGTTGCAGAGAAAGAGCTCGGGAATGTTGTGTATGTGTGTGGGTATAAAGTGCACACCAAGTGCTTGATGAAATGCCACGGTGAGGAAAATGATGGAATTTGGGTTTGCTGTAAATATGAATGATGCTCCAAATGTTCCCCTGAGCTTGATGCTTACTCCAGATCAAATCAGATCTGTGTGGATTGATGGTTGGAGCATTACACACATTGTTAGAGAGCAAGGGTTTTGGTTCTGGTTGAACCAGCAATTCTGGGCTACAACCAAGGTGAGCCCTGGTGTCCTGGCACTGTCCAGAGACACTTTCATATACAAAGTTTTAGTAATTGATGAGTGGATAGAAAGTTATAGTATAATTACCTTTAAGAGTAATGTTTGACCCAAACACTATTCCGGGCTGTTTGTGAAGCCGCGACAGTGCATTCCTGGCTAATTTGGGGTCACTGGACGCGATGCTCACGTTAGATTTAGGTTTCGATGATCCAGAGAAACGAAAATGCAAAATGGCTATGTTAGAGGAGTGTTTTATGGCCCGAAGTTTTCCTCGGGTTGCGTGCTGCCACAAATGTGTGAGCACGGTGTTCAGCAAGATAAATGTCACCTGTTGCAGGTGACGGCTCGTAAAAATGATTTCTGTTTAAGAGAACGAGCGAAAACAGTGCTCAAAATGCATTGAAAGTGCGGTTTTTGAAACCTTAAGGGTCTAGGTAAGTTGTTGGTCGGGTTTGAGTTTTCCCTGAACAATATTTTGATTCAGGTTGGCACGGTTTGCCTCTGTTTCGAGCGTTCAGTCGATACAGTTTGGTCGCCTGCAAAACGACAGGTGGGTTTATCTTCGGTCCGGGCTTTATCATTTCGGCCCTCTGTGTACGGTATTGGTTGGACCCCTGTTTTTGGTTAACCTGGATTATAATTGAGCCTATCTGCCTTTGATTGAGTTACATTACTATTTGTTGCTTTGCCTGATTGGTCATTACTTGTTTGCAAATTTATACTTGATTATCAGTATCTATATCCTGATTCATGTTCTAGTTGTGGTTGATCATATTCCTGCCTATGAGTTGAGATTCAGTTAATTCTGATATTGCATCCTTGATTGGATTAGTTGATAATTATTCCTGCATATGAGTTGAGATTCAGTTGATTCTGACATTTCATCGTTGATCGGATTGTTTCGGCTTGTTGTTCACCCGTTATACTGCTAAATACATGATTTTATTAAATAAATGTTTTTACCGAGCTTCGTAGGGTAGCCTGAGTCTGTTCTTGTTTGATAGGACAAGGGCATAGCTCTGCGAGATTTGGACCTAGAACTTGTTTTCAAAATGTTTTCTCAAAAACATCATGTGTTTAGTTGTATGATCGATTTGTAGTTGATTTCCATGTTAGTACCTGTTCGTGATTATTGCGATATCTGAGATATCAGTTCCCCTGATTGTTCCTGGATCATTATAGTTGCTGTTGTTCTTGCATGTGATTGAGATGATATTCTGATATAGTATTATTGCTGAATCCCAAAGGGGATAGTTCCCGGCTTATTGCCGATTACCCGGTCAGAGGACCGTGAGTTTGAGCATTCGCATGATTTATCGCCCGCACTGCTGTACTTCACGAACATCAGCGGAATAGCTACCCGTGTAGATGTTCTTTACCGGTAAAGTGGTCTGGTGTATGACCCGTGACTCCCAGGTTAGTGCCCAAGGGTGCCGGAGTGTTGACTCCCAGGTTAGTTCCCGAGGGTGCCGGAGTATGTCAGCCAGGTTGGTGCCAGGTTCGGCGAGGTTTTCCCTGAGGTCTTGATGACCAATATGGTGGCTTGAGATTGGGTTGGTTTTAGTATTTCATCTTTTGATGCATGAGTTGCTGATTGATATGTTTACTTCATTATCCATTGATTCCTGGATTTGATTTCAATTATCCACCTATACATGTCGAGATTTGATATGATGCCTTTACTTTTAGTATCATGATTATTGAGTTGCTGATCCTACCAGGCTTTCATATCTGCTGACACTCCATGACACTCTCATGAGGATATACTTGTTGATCTCCACGTTGCTTCCATTATAATAGAGTTGTTGATCTCTATGTTATCCCATAATGATATTTCTTATCAGTCACGCCCCGAGTTCAAAAATTTTATACACTGATTTTTGAACTCGGGGCGTGACAGATTAGATGGTATCAGGCGGCCAGTTCTCGAGGGAGTAATCAGCAGCATAAGTCGGGGCCTTGCATTTCTGTGGAGGAAGTCATCGACCACACGTTTGTGATCGATGCCAAGGCCGATGCTACCGGTGCGGCCAGCCTGGACATATTGCTTGTTAACTGCCCGCAAGGATCTGCCCCAGCCCCATCAGTTTTATCTGTTCCACCTCTTGCTGCTCGGCCTTCTGTGTCCACCCAGAGTGTGGCTGCTTCAAGTCGTCAATCACAATCGCGCCAAACTGAGGGATTACGCCAGTGACTGGTGGTCGAGTATATGCTCTGACTCAACAAGGCGAACCATCTGGAGAAGGTCCATCTGGGTGTTAGGATGTTCGCTAGAAGAAAAAAAAAAAAAATTTGTAATAAACATTTATGATGGTTTGGGAACCTTAAGTATATTTGAAAAGTTTCGGGGACGAAACTTCTTAGAAGTTGTGGGTGATGTAGTAACCGTGATTTTTAAAATCCAAAATCTAAGCTTAAATAATTATCTGAATTATTTGAATGGCAAAAATAGGTAAATATAACAATAGTGGCCCTAAAATATCGACTTTGATCGGAGTCCGATCTGGAAAATCCGAGATCAACATTGCGATCGTCTCGTCGAAACATAGAAGTTTCATATTTCATATGTTTCGATCCGACGGTCGGATCTTCCAGAAATCAGAAATAAAAAAGCGGGCCCCGCGACTTAAAGTGAATAGTAACCCTCGATTTTTAATCCCTCGCACGCACTAACGGCCAAACTACTATCTGGGATTTTAACATAGGAGTATGAGTAATGGATCGTAGCTAATTTCGACGTTCTGAGCGCAATGGCACTGACGGATTTCGCGTTTGGCGACCCGGGTGCATCGAAGTGCGTGCCACGCGCGATAATTCGACGAAACTTTATGGAACGACTTTTAATCCGAGCGTCGAACAAACCAAACAAACACGCTACTGACAGGTCTCGACGAGCCGGACGTCGTGGCGAAGTCCGCTTCGCAATTCGGCGAACGGATTTTCTCAAAATGCGTGAAATGCACCAAAAAAGGGGTATTTTTGTAAAATTGTTAATATTTTATGTGTCAAATTGTTAAGGGCTTAAACCATAGGGTGTTGGGTGCATTTTGTACCTACTGTGAAGACCCCGGAGGCTTGGGTTAGGTCTGAACCGGGTTTGAGTGGTTTTGTTGCTCTGGGTTGTTGGTCACGAAATTCGAAGCTATATGCTTCATCTTCAACCTCGAGCCCGCGCCAACCATGGGTTTTGGCTTGCTCCAAGTTGCAGGAAATGTAGAGAAAACTCCAAGGAACATTTCCTTCCAAGTTGGAAAACCCCAGGTGCAGTGGTTGCAGAGAAAGAGCTCGGGAATGTTGTGTATGTGTGTGGGTATAAAGTGCACACCAAGTGCTTGATGAAATGCCACAGTGAGGAAAATGATGGAATTTGGGTTTGCTGTAATATGAATGATGCTCCAAATGTTCCCCTGAGCTTGATGCTCACTCCAGATCAAATCAGATCTGTGTGGATTGATGGTTGGAGCATTACACACATTGTTAGAGAGCAAGGGTTTGGTTCTGGTTGAACCAGCAATTCTGGGCTACAACCAAGGTGAGCCCTGGTGTCCTGGACACTGTCCAGAGGACACTTTCATATACAAAGTTTTAGTAATTGATGAGTGGATAGAAAGTTATAGTATAATTACCTTTAAGAGTAATGTTTGACCCAAACACTGTTCCGGACTGTTTGTGAAGCCGCGACAGTGCATTCCTGGCTAATTTGGGGTCACTGGACGCGATGCTCGCGTTAGATTTAGGTTTTGATGATCCGGAGAAACCAAAATGCAAAATGGCTATGTTAGAGGAGTGTTTTATGGCCCGAAGTTTTCCTCGGGTTGCGTGCTGCCACAAATGTGTGAGCACGGTGTTCAACAAGATAAATGTCACCTGCTGGTGGTGACGGCTCGTAAAAATGATTTTCTGTTTAAGAGAACGAGCGAAAACAGTGCTCGAAATGCATTGAAAGTGCGGTTTTTGAAAACCTTAAGGGTCTAGGTAAGTTGTTGGTCGGGTTGAGTTTTCCCTGAACAGTATTTTTGATTCAGGTTGGCACGGTTTGCCTCTGGTTTCGAGCGTTCAGTCGATACAGTTTGGTCGCCTGCAAAACGACAGGTGGGTTTATCTTCGGTCCGGGCTTTATCATTTCGGCCCTCTGTGTACGGTATTGGTTGGACCCCTGTTTTTGGTTAACCTGGATTATAATTGAGCCTATCTGCCTTTGATTGAGTTACATTACTATTTGTTGCTTTGCCTGATTGGTCATTACTTGTTTGCACATTTATACTTGATTATCAGTATCTATATCCTGATTCATGTTCTAGTTGTGGTTGATCATATTCCTGCCTATGAGTTGAGATTCAGTTGATTCTGATATTGCATCCTTGATTGGATTAGTTGATAATTATTCCTGCATATGAGTTGAGATTCAGTTGATTCTGACATTTCATCGTTGATCGGATTGTTTCGGCTTGTTGTTCACCCGTTATACTGCTAAATACATGATTTTATTAAATAAATGTTTTTACCGAGCTTCGTAGGGTAGCCTGAGTCTGTTCTTGTTTGATAGGACAAGGGCATAGCTCTGCGAGATTTGGACCTAGAACTTGTTTTCAAAATGTTTTCTCAAAAACATCATGTGTTTAGTTGTATGATCGATTTGTAGTTGATTTCCATGTTAGTACCTGTTCGTGATTATTGCGATATCTGAGATATCAGTTCCCCTGATTGTTCCTGGATCATTATAGTTGCTGTTGTTCTTGCATGTGATTGAGATGATATTCTGATATGGTATTATTGCTGAATCCCAAAGGGGATAGTTCCCGCTTATTGCCGATTACCCGGTCAGAGGACCGTGAGTTTGAGCATTCGCATGATTTATCGCCCGCACTGCTGTACTTCACGAACATCAGCGGAATAGCTACCCATGTAGATGTTCTTTACCGGTAAAGTGGTCTGGTGTATGACCCGTGACTCCCAGGTTAGTGCCCAAGGGTGCCGGAGTGTTGACTCCCAGGTTAGTGCCCGAGGGTGCCGGAGTATGTCAGCCAGGTTGGTGCCAGGTTCGGCGAGGTTTTCCTGAGGTCTTGATGACCAATATGGTGGCTTGAGATTGGGTTGGTTTTAGTATTTCATCTTTTGATGCATGAGTTGCTGATTGATATGTTTACTTCATTATCCATT
Organism: Tillandsia leiboldiana; assembly: GCA_029204045.2. Lineage (NCBI taxonomy): Eukaryota > Viridiplantae > Streptophyta > Magnoliopsida > Poales > Bromeliaceae > Tillandsia > Tillandsia leiboldiana. Next base: position 7,271,402 of record CM055069.1, on the reverse strand, counting down.
GATTCCTGGATTTGATTTCAATTATCCACCTATACATGTCGAGATTTGATATGATGCCTTTACTTTTAGTATCATGATTATTGAGTTGCTGATCCTACCAGTGCTTTCATATCTGCTGACACTCCATGACACTCTCATGAGGATATACTTGTTGATCTCCACGTTGCTTCCATTATAATAGAGTTGTTGATCTCTATGTTATCCCATAATGATATTTCTTATCTGTCACGCCCCGAGTTCAAAAATTTTATACACTGATTTTTGAACTCGGGGCGTGACAGATTAGATGGTATCAGGCGGCCAGTTCTCGAGGGAGTAATCAGCAGCATAAGTCGGGGCCTTGCATTTTCTGTGGAGGAAGTCATCGACCACACGTTTGTGATCGACGCCAAGGCCGATGCTACCGGTGCGGCCAAGCCTGGACATATTGCTGTTAACTGCCGCAAGGATCTGCCCCAGCCCCATCAGTTTTATCTGTTCCACCTCTTGCTGCTCGGCCTTCTGTGTCCACCCAGAGTGTGGCTGCTTCAAGTCGTCATCCACAATCGCGCCAAACTGAGGGATCACGCCAAGTGACTGGTGGTCGAGTATATGCTCTGACTCAACAAGGCGAACCATCTGGAGAAGGTCCATCTGGGTGTTAGGATGTTCGCTAGAAGAAAAAAAAAAAAAATTGTAATAAACAGTTATGATGGTTTGGGAACCTTAAGTATATTTTGATAAGTTTCAGGGACGAAACTTCTTAAAAGTTGTGGGTGATGTAGTAACCGTGATTTTTAAAATCCAAAATCTAAGCTTAAATAATTATCTGAATTATTTGAATGGCAAAAATAGGTAATAATAGACAATAGTGGCCCTAAAATATCGACTTTTGATCGGGGTCTGATCTGGAAAATCCGAGATCACCATTGCGATCGTCTCGTCGAAACATAGAAGTTTCATATTCATATGTTTTCGATCCGACGGTCGGATCTTCCAGAAATCAGAATCAAAAAGCGGGCCCCCCGCGACTTAAAGTGAATAGTAAACCCTCGATTTTAATCCCTCGCACGCACTAACGGCCAAACTACTATCTGGGATTTTAACATAGGAGTATGAGTAATTGATCCTAGCTAATTTCGACGTTCTGAGCGCATGGCACTGACAGATTTCGCGTTTGGCGACCCGGGTGCATCGAAGTGCGTGCCACGCGCGATAATTCGACGAACTTTATGGAACGACTTTTATCCGAGCGTCGAACAAACCAAACAAACACGCTACCTAACAGGTCTCGACGAGCCGGACGACGTGGCGAAGTCCGCTTCGCAATTCGGCGACGGATTTTCTCGAAATGCGTGAAATGCCCAAAAAAAAGGGGTATTTTTTTAAAATTTTTAATATTTTATGTGTCAAATTGTTCAGGGCTTAAACCATAGGGTGTTGGGTGCATTTTGTACCTACTGTGAAGACCCCGAGGCTTGGGTTAGGTCTGAACCGGTTTGAGTTGGTTTTGTTGCTCTGGGTTGTTGTCACGAATTCGAAGCTATATGCTTCATCTTCAACCTCGAGCCCGCGCCCAACCATGGGTTTTGGCTTGCTCCAAGTTGCAGGAAATGTAGAGAAAACTCCAAGGAACATTTCCTTCCAAGTGGAAACCCCAGGTGCAGTGGTTGCAGAGAAGAACTCGGGAATGTTGTGTATGTGTGTGGTATAAAGTGCACACCAAGTGCTTGATGAAATGCCCAGTGAGGAAAATGATGAATTTGGGTTTGCTGTAATATGAATGATGCTCCAAATGTTCCCCTGAGCTTGATGCTCACTCCATATCAAATCAGATCTGTGTGGATTGATGGTTGGAGCATTACACACATTGTTGAGAGCAAGGGTTGGTTCTGGTTGAACCATCAATTCTGGGCTACACCAAGGTGAGCCCTGGTGTCCTGGCACTGTCCAGAGACACTTTCATATACAAAGTTTTAGTAATTGATGAGTGGGATAGAAAGTTATAGTATAATTACCTTTAAGAGTAATGTTTGACCCAAACACTGTTCGGGCTGTTTGTGAAGCCGCGACAGTGCATTCCTGGCTAATTTGGGGTCACTGGACGCGATGCTCGTGTTAGATTTAGGTTTCGATGATCCGGAGAAACAAAAATGCAAAATGGCTATGTTAGAGGAGTGTTTATGGCCCGAAGTTTTCCTCGGGTTGCGTGCTGCCACAAATGTGTGAGCACCTGTTGTTCAGCAAGATAAATGTCACCTGCTGGTGGTGACGGCTCGTAAAAATGATTTCTGTTTAAGAGAACGAGGGAAAACAGTGCTCGAAATGCATTGAAAGTGCGTTTTTGAAAACCTTAAGGGTCTAGGTAAGTTGTTGGTCGGGTTTGTGTTTTCCCTGAACAGTAGTTTGATTCAGGTTGGCACGGTTTGCCTCTGGTTTCGAGCGTTCAGTCGATACAGTTTGGTCGCCTGCAAAACGACAGGTGGGTTATCTTCGGTCCGGGCTTTATCATTTCGGCCCTCTGTGTACGGTATTGGTTGGACCCCTGTTTTTGGTTAACCTGGATTATAATGAGCCTATCTGCCTTTGATTGAGTTACATTACTATTTGTTGCTTTGCCTGATTGGTCATTACTTGTTTGCACATTTATACTTGATTATCAGTATCTATATCCTGATTCATGTTCTAGTTGTGGTTGATCATATTCCTGCCTATGAGTTGAGATTCAGTTGATTCTGATATTGCATCCTTGATTGGATTAGTTGATAATTATTCCTGCATATGAGTTGAGATTCAGTTGATTCTGACATTTCATCGTTGATCGGATTGTTTCGGCTTGTTGTTCACCCGTTATACTGCTAAATACATGATTATTAAATAAATGTTTTTACGAGCTTCGTAGGGTAGCCTGAGTCTGTTCTGTTTGATAGGACAAGGGCATAGCTCTGCGAGATTTGGACCTAGAACTTGTTTTCAAAATGTTTTCTCAAAAACATCATGTGTTTAGTTGTATGATCGATTTGTAGTTGATTTCCATGTTAGTACCTGTTCGTGATTATTGCGATATCTGAGATATCAGTTCCCCTGATTGTTCCTGGATCATTATAGTTGCTGTTGTTCTGCATGTGATTGAGATGTAATTCTGATATGGTATTATTGCTGAATCCCAAAGGGGATAGTTCCCGGCTTATTGCCGATTACCCGGTCAGAGGACCGTGAGTTTGAGCATTCGCATGATTTATCGCCCGCACTGCTGTACTTCACGAACATCAGCGGAATAGCTACCCGTGTAGATGTTCTTTACCGGTAAAGTGGTCTGGTGTATGACCCGTGACTCCCAGGTTAGTGCCCAAGGGTGCCGGAGTGTTGACTCCCAGGTTAGTGCCCGAGGGTGCCGGAGTATGTCAGCCAGGTTGTGCCAGGTTCGGCGAGGTTTTCCCTGAGGTCTTGATGACCAATATGGTGGCTGAGATTGGGTTGGTTTTAGTATTTCATCTTTTGATGCATGAGTTGCTGATTGATATGTTTACTTCATTATCCATTGATTCCTGGATTTGATTTCAATTATCCACCTATACATGTCGAGATTTGATATGATGCCTTTACTTTTAGTATCATGATTATTGAGTTGCTGATCCTACCAGTGCTTTCATCTCTGCTGACACTCCATGACACTCTCATGAGGATATACTTGTTGATCTCCACGTTGCTTCCATTATAATAGAGTTGTTGATCTCTATGTTATCCCATGCTATACAAAATATATCTACAACATGCAAGTCCCTACACCAGTAGAAATACTGTACAGTCCATAGGTAGTGAAGACGAGGCCACCCCACCTGAAGAGCTAAACTGTCCAAAGTTCCCCAGCTGAAAATACCCATAAACCAAATCTCCAACTTCAACGGGTCCAGCAATACCCGCAAACTCTCCTGGGTACAACACAAGATTCACAATTACACTTTAATCCCAAAAATTAACCAAGTACACGCGATCTGAAATCAGTCCCAAAGATGCAATTATTTCACCTGCTGAAAGTGACTTGAAAATTCCAATAAAAATATCACTGCGACCATCGCGTCGAGACCTTCGAAACGGGTACCTGCACGTCCAATTCCGAGCCCCGAAGCCGAGTTACAAATTCCACAGTACAGGTGCGGCAAACACTCATAACCACACAACTGTAAACTCTTGCACAGATAAAAAGGGAATAGTATACCTCGGGAAGGTCTCAGAAAAATCCAAGAAAAATATGGTGATAATCCTCGCGACGAGTAGATGAAAAAGGTGTACAGGCTCGTCTCGATCCGATGCTCGAGCATGAAGATAAAATTCCGGCAAGGGGCTGCTGTCCATAAACTCCACCAGCAAAACAGTGGCTTAGAAATGTCACGAAAACTGTGCCACGAACTCAGAATCAAGCAAGGCGATCAACAGAGAAATCGAAGGCGTACCTCTCATGAATCCAACGCCGTGAAAATCGTCCAAAAATACAGTCGGAATAGCTCTGGGGGTCTCCCACACTGAAAGGCGACGGTACGTCGCAGTGCGCCGCGTCGCAGAAAGCGCGGATCTCGAGGTCTCCAAAAATTTTGGGCCTCCGCCAAAAGATGCGCAACAAGAGGAGCTCCAACTTTACTGAAGGGTCCAAGGGTAGGGGAGCTCGGGAAAAGCCTCAAATCGCAGGCCAAAGGGGGCTATTTATAGCCCCAACTCAACAAATCCAGAATGCCCATTGGGTCCCACTTTCAGGCGCCCAAAATATTTGGGCTGCTACAGTGTACCCAAAATGCACCCCGAACCATCAGCGCCCGAATTGTCCCTGGAGCGACACGTGTCCCCGAATAGGCAACAGCGAGCGCGGCCAACCGCGTCGCGCCACGTGTCCAGCCGCTCTGCCGCCGAACCCGGGGTCAACTCCTCGGGATTCGCGCCCACGTGCGCCCGGCCGCGCCCACCGTGCGCGACCGCGCCGCCCGCGGCCCCGTGTCGGGCAGCATCCCGAGGCACCCTCCGACAGACGCGTGGACCGCGCGCTCGTGCACCAGCCAATGCCATCACGCCACGTGTCCCGCTCCGGTCCACCGTGCACCCGCGACACTCCCGTGGACGGCGCCCGCTGCGCCCGCCACTCATGAGATCCCACGCGTCCTGCCCCACGGTGCACGCCGGCCCCGTGGATCGCGCGCCTGCCCGCACACGCGCGCCTGCCCGCGGCCGCTCCGCCGCCTGCCCGAGCCCGCGCCGCCGCGCTCCGCCGCTGCCCGCCGGCGCCGGAACAGTACAAGCTGCCTCGAAATCCGTGCCGAGTCTTCCGGGCTCCGAAAAATATGAGTAAATAGCCCATTTCGATCGTTTTCGCGCGCTGAATCCAAATCCAAAATTCGTTTGGCCCAATTCCACCTCTAAAATTTGTCAAAAATTTCCGGAGAAGTGAACTTGATCCGTTTTTCGTGCCGGGTCAATTCCTTGGTTCTAATATGCGCGCAAAAACCTCAATCACCCAATATGGGCCTCCTGTTAAGCAATCTTGCTCCCATTTCACTAGGAATCCTTTTCTTGGGTGCGGACACGCGCACAAACCACTCCCAGAAGCCACAAATCCATCAATAAACCCTTAAGTGGGGATTCGGGTCCTCACAGAAAGGCCTCGCGTTCATGGTGTGGTGTGCGGAGGAAGCAACCTGGGAGGTGTTGGTTTGCTTCAAGCATGTCTGGGAGTTCCACTGTGTGGCCACAACCGAGCCAGGGTGAACCCAACGTCGGGCGCCGCCGTGCGCCGCCGCGGGTCGTCTTCTTCCTCCTTGATTCTCCGACGAGGTAAGAAGTTGTAATCTTTTCGTTTTAATCGACCAAGAGTGTGTTCATTGTGTTCCTGACGTCGAGTGCATCGCGCCTGTGAAGTTTGAGCCGTCGCCGTCGTCCGGGCTGCCGGCGGGAGCCTCTTCTTGCCGAAATTTGCGTTTTAGCCAATCTCGGTCTCGGGGTGGATCCGACCGTTGAACTCAAGATCAGAGACGTTAGATCTCTTCTTCTCGACGACTTCAGGATCTCCACGAAGTCCGGTGATGATCGGTTGAGAATCTGAGGCTTGCGAGCTTGCCCTAGAACCGAGCCAAAGAGCACTTCGACCGATCTTCGCCGTCCGGCGCCGCCGTCGCCTCTGGTCGCTGGCCACCACCACGGCAAGCACCGTAGCACCAAGAGAAGCATCGTGGTCCAAGTTGGATGGCCTCTTGTGCTTCAGTAAGAAATCCGCCATTAGAGCTCTCTCCCTCCTTCACCGAGCTTCGCCGCCGGCGGTCGACGTCGCTCCCAATCACGGGAAAACCACTCGGACAGGTTAGAATTGTTGTTTATAAGCTTTACATGCTGTTGCATGGAGTTTCTAACTTGAGAGTTCTACTCTCTGTAGTTGCACCCGTAAGGCAACCCGAGCCCTACCGCCGGCCGCCGCCGACGCCTCCGGGCTCCGGCCATCCACTCAGGTAAGCCTTGTGTGTTGAGTACTAGCTTCCTATCATGTTAGTTGGACTGTGGGCTTTGCTTAATTAAGTTACCTCAACTTGATGTTTAAATGGGTTATGTGGAGTGTTTTCGGGCCGCCGCCGCCTCCGGCCACCGGCGATGGGTCTGACTCGAACCAACTAGTTGCTGCAAGGGTTCTTGACCTCGTGCTCAACTCTGTTCCAGGTTTGAACTTGGTTTGGTGCAAATTGTCCCAAACCGAGCTTACCTTGATTTGAGGTGTTGCTCCGGCGATCTCTCCGGCCAGTCCCCGGCAGGTTACAGGTGAGCATCTCACTTCTCAGTTGTTTATATACATGATGCTCCAGTTATAGCTCAGTTATATTAAGTATATAGCGTCAAGTAGTGAAGATGTGTTTTGTGCCCTAAGTGTTCATGGGCCAACTATGCCCTAGGGTCACGTGCCAACCCAAGTCTGTGAGCACGAGCTTCGTCTCGTCGAAACGGACGCGCTGAAACTTACAGCATTGTCTTTGGTTTCCCGAATTTCGAGAACGGATCAAAACATTATTCGAACTAGTGTTTTTATGGAATTTTAAAGTGTATTAAGGACCTAGATACAGTTGGGACTCGCTGGCTGTCGTTAGACAGCATTTTCACACCTACTGGGCGTTTTGTTAGAGTTCCGTGGGCTCTCGTTGAGCGGGAATCGGACCTTGTTCCGTAAATCGGCTAAGTTACCCCGTGTTAGCATTGTATTGCTGTAGTGTTGTCGGGATGGGTATGTGTGAGTCTATTACTGATTACAGTTTCTGTTCAGGGCCCAGCAGTTCAGCACCAGTCTAGTCTAGCGGGAGTTCGGATCGGCCTACATTCAGGGGGTTCGTTCGGCTGACTTCGAGGTGGGGTTGTTTTTTTATGTTGAGACTTAGCGTCGGGCTTCCGACGGTTGCGCCTACTTCTGATTATACGTTTAACTGTGCTAACATGGATAGTCGTTATGGTCCTTGCTATTGAGTTATACTTTGTATATTTGGTGATCTTTATGGTTCATTACTATCGGTTTTATCTGGTGTACTTGGTTACTATGCTCGAGGCCGCAGCACGCGCACACGCGGTTTGGCCACCGCAAAGGGTGCGCTTTTCCGGAAAAGTGGTCTTTGACCCGTGTAAACCCACGAGGTGATGTAGTGGGGGCCCCCGTAGGTGGGGGGTTTGAGGCGCCAAGGTGTGAGCGGTGCGACCCGTCGGGGTAGGTGCTCGACGTGGTTTACCGAGGTAGGTGCTCGGTTGGTGTGCCGGGGCAGGTGCCCGGATTTGGTCATGCAGGTTACCGAGGTAGGTGCTCGGTTGGTGTGCCGGGGCAACTGCCCGGATTTGGTTATGCAGGGGTCCGTGTTTTATTGTTCCCTCTTGGGAGGGTGGTTGCTCCGGATAGTTTTACGGTTGGACTTTATTACTTTTCCTGCTTTCCTTATTATTATCATGTCGTTGACTTCCCACTCCGTGACAGGTTCCTTCAGGGGTGAGGGCTAGGCGACAGTGAGGCCGAGACAGGAGCTTCTGGGTCCATGGAGGCCCTAGACTGTATTTACTCCTTTACTTCGCATTTCATTTGCTATTAGTAGGCTGTTGTGTGGTTCTCGATACCCTCGTGGGGTCGGTGTGGATGTCGGCATATTACTCTCTAGTTATGAGGATGCTGGATTTTATTTCCTTTCGTTGTTTGGTCGTTTTCAAAAAGAAAAACAAAGAAAAAAAAAAAAAATCCAACATCCTCATAACTAGAGTGTAATATGCCGACATCCACACCGACCCCACGAGGGTATCGAGAACCACACAACAGCCTACTAATAGCAAATGAAATGCGAAGTAAAGTAGTAAATACAGTCTAGGGCCTCCATGGACCCAGAAGCTCCTGTCTCGGCCTCACCGTCGCCTAGCCCTCACCCCTGAAGGAACCTGTCACGGAGTGGGAAGTCACCGACACGACAATAATAAGGAAAGCAGGAATAGTAATAAAGTCCAACCGTAAAACTATCCGGAGCAACCACCCTCCCAAGAGGGAACAATAAAACACGGACCCCTGCATAACCAAATCAGGGCACCTGCCCCGGCACACCAACCGAGCACCTACCTCGGTAACCTACATGACCAAATCCGGGCACCTGCCCCGGCACACCAACCGAGCACCTACCTCGGTAAACCACGTCGAGTACCTACCATCTTAATCTGTCACGCCCCGGGGGTTTCATTCAGCGGAAACAATCAACGAAAAAGGGATTTGGTTTGCGTATCAATTTTTTTTTTGAAATTCCTTCTTCCCCGGTGCGTGCCCAGACCCGCCGCATACACAGAATCACCCTGCAAACGGTCAGAGTCTCCTCTGTATATGCACGGCGTCGCGGCTAATACAACATGCAAACATAGTAGTTTATTTAATCACAACAGTTCTCAACACTTACACAAACGAACCATTCTCAAGGCCGACCAGTTTGAAAGGATAAATCCACAAAGTTTTTAAAACAGTGCCCACACGACACTCAGGTTTTGAAATCCGTTTTCTAAAATCCATAAATCCACAGGGTTTTGAAAACGGTGCCCACACGACACCCAAGTTTTGAAAACGATTTTCGCAATTTCTTTTTTTGTTTCTTTTGTTCATTTTGAAAAACGGCCGAACAGAGATAAGAATTCAACAACCACAAAACCAAAGAGTAGAGTACCAACATCCACACCGACCCCACAAGGGTATCGAGAACCACACAATAGTCTACAAGTAGTAAATGAAATGCGACAGAAAAGGAAAAATACAGTCTGGGATCTCATAGGACCCGAAAGCTCGTGACTCGGCCTCACTGTCGCCTAGCTCTCACCCGTGAAGGAACCTATCTTGGAGTGGGAAGTCAGCGACACGATAATACTAATAATAAAGCAGGAAAAAGTAGTAAAGCCAACCGCAAGGCTATCCGGAGCAACCACCCTCCCAAGAGGGAACTAGAACACGAACACCTGTAAAACCACTACCAAATCCCCAGAGGGAAATAAAACACGAACACCTGTAAAACCACTACCAAATCCCCAGAGGGAAATAAAACACGAACACCTGCATAACCAAATCCGGGCACCTGCCCCGGCACCCCAACCGAGCACCTACCTCGGTAAACCACGTCGAGCACCTACCCCGACGGGTCGCACCGCTCACACCTTGGCGCCTCAAACCCCCCTCCTACGGGGGCCCCCACTACGTCACCTCGTGGGTTTACACGGGTCATAGACCACTTTTCCAGAAAAGCGCGCCCTTTGCGGTGGCCAAACCGCGGGTGCGCGTGCTGCAGCCTCGAGCATAGTAACCAAGAATACCGTACATAATCAAGTATCGAGAACCATAGAGACTATCAACCACATATAACCAAGTAACGAGAACCATAGAGACTATCAACAATACCACAGTTATACGCACAAATAGAGTTAGTTACCACCGTCGGAAGCCCGACACTAAGTCTCAAAATAAAAACCCACCTCGAAGTCAGTCGAACGAACCCCCTGAATGTAGGCCGATCCCGAACTCCCGCTAGACTAGACTGGTGCTGGACTGCTGGGCCCTGAACAGAAACTGTAGTCAGTAATAGACTCACACATACCCATCCCGACAACACTACAGCAATACAATGCTAACACGGGGTAACTTAGCCGATTTACGGAACAAGATCCAATTCCCGCTCAACGAGAGCCCACGGGACTCTAACAAAATGCCCAGTAGGTGTGAAAATGCTGTCTAAAGACAGCCAGCGTGTCCCAACTATATCTAGGTCCTTAATACACTTTAAAATTCCATAAAACCACTAGTTCGAATAATTATTACGATCCGTTCTCGAAATTCGGGAAACCAAAGACAACGCTGTAAGTTTCAGCGCGTCCGTTTCGACGAGACGAAGCTCGTGCTCACAGGCTTAGGCCAGCACAAGGCCCATCAACAAAGTTGGCCCATAATTATTTAGGGTCCAAATACAACTATGCTACACTCATCTATACACTTGATCAAATTGTAAACTAACTGGAGCATGGCACTTACAGGTGAGGGACTAAAGTGTAAGTTGAAGTTTCTGTGAGGGACTTGGCACGAAATATTAAGTGTAGAGTGGTATACTGGCATTTTGTGCAATATACAACTTATAAGCAAGCATCGGAGGTGTCCCCTTGGATACCCTAAACCTAAGCCCCAACCCTCTGGGTGTCGTGTGGGCACCATTTTCAAAACCTTGTGGATTTATGGATTTCTAAAAACAGATTTCAAAACCTGAGTGTCATGTGGGCACTGTTTTAAAAACTCTGTGGATTTATGGCTTTCGAAACTATTTTAGAAAACTGGGTGCCGGGTGGGCACCGCTTTCAAAACTGTGGATTTATCCTTTCAAGTTGATCAGCCTTGAGGGTTATTCAGTTTTGTATGTGTATGTACGTTTAGAAACTGTTGTGATTGAATAAACGACTGTGATTGGATATTGTATTAGCCGCGACGCCGTGCATATACAGAGAAGACTCTGTTCGGTTGCAGAGCGAATTTGTGTATGCGGCGGGTCTGGGCACGCGCCGGGGAAGAAGGAAAAAAAAAAAAAAAAAAAAATTTACATGCAAAACAAATCCTCCTTCCGTTGACTGTTTCCGGTGAATGAAACCCCCGGGGCGTGACAATCGCCCCTGCTTGAGGTCACACTATGGCGATGAATGCGGCCCACCGCAAATGACACACTCATCCTGATACTACAGCTGGTGCCTCGACTGTCGAGAACCTCCTAGTCTCTGTCTCTTCTGAGACCCATGATCCTGAGACTGGAATCATGGCAACCTCGATCCACTCGACTATCCCAAAATCTGACGATGCAGGACGTCTCTCTCTGGAGCTGGTCCCTCGCTCTCAGTCCCTCTCGGACATAATCACTGATCCTCGGTCAATCCATCGATCATGCACAGGGTGATAGATATCCCGATGCAGTCCCCTCTCAAACAGATCAACCACCTGGGCCTCATCCTGGGCGACATGGGGCACACTGCTCAATCGTCGCAGAAACTCGCAAACATACTCCTGAAGAGGTCAACTCCTCTGCTGTAGGCATCTCAAATCCCTTTCCAGTTTCTGTTTTACCCTGTCGGGAAAGAAGGCCCCGAACAGCCAAGCACGAAACTCGCTCCAGGTCATCTACTGCGCTCCCGGTGGTCCAACGGGACGAACTCGACGCCACCAACTCTTGGCGTCCTTATCCAAAAGTGCGCAACCAAGTGCTCCTGATGCTTCTCCGTAGCAGCAATCCAGTTCTCAGCCTCCCAAGGCTCCAAACTCTGCCCCAAAATTTGTAGGGGATGGAACTGGCGGAAGTACAACAATCGGTCAGCAAACTCTCGCTGCTTCTGCACTACTCACAGTGCGATCTGGGTCGAAGTCGACGATGTCACGGCCGGAGGTACTACTGGCGATACCCGGGAGATGCTCTCTGCTCAAGCATGCGCACCACACGCTCCATGTTCTTTTCCTGGCACCGCATCGCCTCAAACATCTGGGCTACCTGGGCCCGTAACTCACGGACCTCACTCTGCTCTGTCCATTCAGCCTCCCGCTGTTCGGGCTTCTCATCCAAGGTCAACACGCCTTCGCCGCTGCACGGCGTTTCGGAGGCAACAAGGACAACTGTCACAACCAAACAACAGGACCACAAACACTCTCGACCCGATCAAGCGAAAGTCTAAAACACGTTAACCATTCTAAAGCATTATGTTGTCTGCAGCCAATATAATCACTTTAGAGAATAAACATGTAAGATCACTCGCCCCAATCCTCTGGGGGAGGTACAGACTCAACCAGGACTCTCGCTAAAGTCACGTCTCTCACCACAGTCATCCTACTGTCCAACCAATAGCCTAGGGTCACTAAGTCCTCAACGACCTATATTCCTAGGCTCTGATACCACCATAATCTGTCACGCCCCGGGGTCAAAACTGCGACCCAGGCTCGCCAACAGATCCGCCATCTGTACGAAAACTGTCGCACAGATGAAGCGTCTACCCTGCAAAAGATCTATAGCTAACATGTATCAGAGCTGAAACTACAACCAATAGCTACAGAATCAAATACTGAACATATGATATAAATATAACCTCAATACAAAGTCTCTCAGCAATAAAGATGCAAGTACAACTCTTACCAATCACTCAGACTGTCCAGTACAAAAGTGGAATCATAAAATATACAGGGTACATCTACCTCTGACTCTCAATGCTAGTAAGGAACTAATCGGCCACGTCCTCACCTCGATTAGCTGTCTCTGCGTGAGCTAAGCCGAAACAGCAACCTCAGGAAACCTGTCACCGCAGCGGGTGTGAGTGTGGTGACCCGGATCTCTGCAGGGCTTCTGTTGTGTGACCAGCAGCTTCTGGAGGCCTATGTGGCGCGTCGGCGGTGTTGGTGCACCAATTGGACATTAGAGATGGACTCCGGGTGTTAAATGGATTACTCGGGTAATCGATTGGCCCTGTCGGATGTTTAGAAGTGATTTCGCGCAAAACGGATATCAAATTTGGACTCAGCGCGAAGTTTGGACAAAAGAACACCTTTCCTGATGCCTTCGACAACTTTTAGAGTTGGAATTTGGCAAAACGGACAGCAGATTTGGATTTAGCGCGTGAAAACGATAAAAATGGACTACTTATTTGTATTTTTCGGAGCCCGGACTCTACGCACGGATTTCGAGGCACTTGCACTGTTCCGACGGCCGGCGGGCAGCTGCGGCGGGCGCGCGGGCAGGCGCCGGAGTGGGCGCAGGCAGGCGCGCGGGCGCGGGCAGGCGCGTGGTGCACGGGAGCGTCTTGCCACGTGGCGTCTTATCAGTGGTTTACAGTGGACACGTGGCGGGCTAGGATTGGGCGGTGTTGTGGTCGCGGTCCACGGAAAAGCGCGGGAGCCGTGGACCGGGTTGGGCCACGTGGCGGCCACTGGTTGGCCGGTCCACGTGCGCTCGGTCCACGGAGCGGGTGTAGCGGCCTCGGGGCGCGAGCCTGGTAGGGGTCGCATGTCACGCCCCGGGGTCGAAACTGCGACCCGGGCTCGCCAACAGATCCGCCACCCATGCCAAACCCGCATAGGCGAAGCGTCCTACCTGCAAGAAAAGTACTACAGCTGAACAGATATCAGAGCTATAAATAAAAATCTGCTTTAAACTAAAATCAATCACTGTACAACTGGAAATAATACAACAATGTCCATCTTCCAAAAATGATAACCATACAATATCATCATATACAAAACTCAGAACTCAACAGGGAGGTTTCTCCAATAAATACATCAGTGTACAGGCTCTCAATACATATCATATCCTCACTACATCAGTCTCTCAAAAGAGGAAAATAAAATAGCTAATCTACTGAAGATCTCCTCAGAAGGGGTACGGCTACTCTCCAATGACGGGTAGGGATCTAGCACGTGACTCTCTCTCCTCGATCAACAACCGCAGAATCAGCAACACCCGCTAAGACTCTTCAAAACAAAGGAGAGAAAAGAAGGGGAGGGCGAAAACCCCCAACGGGTGTGAGAACTACACCTAAAATGGGAGTCCTCAGTGGGTACCGCCACCAGGCCTGACGATCTACCCACTAAGTCCACTAGTGGCATAAGATAACCAAAGCAGTAAAGACTGAAATAAGAAAGTTGGAGACTCTCAACAGCTACTATGCCTCTATCTAAATGCTCAAAAAGGGAGAACCAAAGAATGGTATGCAACCACTAGCACATGAAGTGCACAATCGACCCAATCGAGCTGACTGCCACATCTGGTCCAGTCAAACCTGCGCCCACCTACAACCACCTCCCGCTGACGGGCAGGAATTATGTAGGGCGTCCAAACGGACTAGCTCGCTATCGAGTAGTGGCTCATGCAGGCTATAGTCAAAATCCATGCTCTCTCTCAGAACGGAAAGCCTCAAGATCACCAAATCTCTCGCACAACGGGCGACTAACTCACAACGACATCGGGACCACCGTCAATCCCCAAACGGTTCCCAACAACACTAGCACTGGACTAAACACAGCTACTAGACTCCACTCGGTCCCCTTAACACGAGTGCAATAATAAGCAAATATCTGTAATAAACCTAATCTAATGCCACAAGTAAAACTGGTACTGCCTGCTGTGCCTGCCTGTATCGGGTATGCTGGCCGACGCATAACACCGATGAAAAGGAGTTTCAAGGACTCAAAGTATGTATAACACTCCGGAGTGGCACTTGAGGGGAGCGACCCACACGAGTAAAGTATCTCAGTAACCAGTAATATAAGTATAAATCAGCAGGACTGGATCATGACTCTGATCAAAGTGGGAAATCTCAACCACTAAAGAAAGCCTCGGTCCTCAATCAGATGCAAAAGTACTCAAATAGTGGGAATCTCCGTCCACTAGAGGAAACTGATACCCAATCTGATGCAAAAGTAAACATCCGGTCAACCGCCCAATATCCGTGGTTGCCGCAATACCCTGCCGTCTACAACCAAGTCCTATAGTCGACCTCCAGTCAACCGCCCAAAGTCCGCGGTCACCGCAAAACCCTGCCAACTGCAATCCAGCACAACCCGTCCCTGACTCCAATGTCCCGGCTACACTACCCCAGACCCCTGCTCGCACCCGAGCAACACAGACCGCCTGACTAACAAAGAAGGAGAAAAGGATAACATGGTTTCTCCTAAGTCAAGTTCCAATAAGTAGTGTAGCGATAGAAGGTGGCCTAACTATATGTCCATACAAGCATGCATTTGTTCTCAAGAAGAATGTAAGAGAGTAAACCACATGCCAAAATCACCAATGCCTACACCTGTCCATAATCCTCGATCATAATAACTCCTCAGAGTAAAACTCCGCACATAGCTATATAATCCTGCCCCATCGCATAAACCAACCACATAAAAGGCTATGTGCTAACATGGCATGTTACATAATCACATAGGGTAATATTATCCTAGGTAAGCTTACACTAATCATCGACATAGATATCCAAATCATACAAGTCCTCAGTATACCTCATAAATAAATACTATTCTTGCAATTATTTACATAATTATTATTACCAAGCTTACCTACCTCTCAATCACAAAACATGTACCCTAGACATGCTTGCATCCTAACATAAAGAATTAGAGAACCGTCCACAGGTTCTGGAAACAAAGCACCTACCTGAAACGTTTTCTGTAGGCAAAGCTGAAGTCGGTGTAGAGCGTGGCCACCTGCTAACATAATCTACTGAACCCGCACCCACGGTACATGTCGCGCAAGTCTCGGCTCCAAACAACATCACCCCAACATGCAACACCACAACAACCAACAAACAACACAACTTACTGATCAATACCCCAAAACATACACTTGCTATTTTTCCAAAATAGCACAAAGAAGGGCATCCTCACCTCCAGGCAGCGCTCCAACAATTCCAAAAGATTCACGGTTGCGATCCTCGCGACGAGTAGCCCCAAAACGAGTATTTACACGCCCCGTTCCGACACCTGTAGGTCGAGTTACAAATTATACAATGCGGGGCGCCGACAATCCACAACACTGCAAAAACTGCAGGATACAACCCCGAAAAAGCTTAAATCTCACCTGCGAGATGAACTCGGAAAAATCCGAAAAAATAACCACTGCGTTCGTCGCGTCGAGCCCTTCGAAACGAGTACCTGTACGTCCCAATACGAGTTTTGTAGCCCAAGTTACAAATTCCACAAGATAACCATCTCGAAATTCCCCGAGTACAAAAACTGTACAACTCAGTCCAGAAAAATGGAATTTTCTTACCTTCGGGAAAATTCAGTAAAATCCAGAAAAATTACGAGGACGTTCCTTGCGATGAGTAGAAGCAAAACGACTATAGGTACGCCTCCATCCGATGCCTGAGCGCGAAGATAGAAAATCGATAAGCCTCCGCAGTCCAAAACCTCACAGCAGGAAAAGGGGTCACAGAAACACCTCAGGAACAGTGCCGAAAGCTCGAAACGAGGAGAAGTGAGCAACACGGAAAACGAAGCCTTACCTCTCGTAAACGCGCTGCCATGAAGAGCGACGGTAATAGCCAATAATCCAAAGTGCGTCGCTGTGCGGCGCGTCGCAGATAATGCCGAAGCCGGAGTCTCCAAAAATGCCCAAGATCCAAGGGAGGGTAGAAAACACAGTGTAGAAGCCTCTGTGAAAGAGGGGAGCTCCAGAAATGCCAAAAACCCCGCTCACAAGCCTCTTGCTGCCTATTTATAGGCTGAAATCCGGGTCCAAAAATACACTTCCTGGTGCACTTTCCGGGCGCCCGAATCGTTCGGGCCCCCACAGTGTACCAGTAAGTCCCCCCCCCGCGGTGCGCCCGAAACACTGCGGGTTCGCCACATCACCCACATAACAGGGAATAGCGACCACAGCCGCTTGTTCCCTGCCACGTGGCATGGTCCACGCATGCGGGTGCTTTGCACCCGCCAACCACACGCAACCACGTGGACCGCACTTAGAGGCGGCCCACGTGCGCTCGAGTGCTCCCCGCGCAGTGCTGCCACTCTGACCGGCACGCAGCCCGAGGCAGCCCCCAGCCTGTTCCGTGGACCAAGACCACAGCACCCACCAATCCTGTCACGCCACGTGGCCTGCCTCCGGTGCACGCCGGCCCGTGGACCGCGTGCCTGCCCGCGCGCCCACGCGCCTGCCCACGGTCGCCCGCTGCCTGCCCGAGCCCGTGCCGCCGCCGCCCGCCGGCACCGGAACAGTGCCCCCCGTTGTCTCGAAATCCGTGCGCGGCACCCGAACTCCGAAAAATACAAGTGAATAGTCCATTTTCGTCGTTTTCGCGCGCTGAATCCAAATCCGCTGTCCGTTTTGCCCAATTCCAACTCTAAAAATTGCCGAAGGCATCCGGAAAGGTGTTCTTTTGTCCAAACTTCGCGCTGAGTCCAATTTTAATATCCATTTCACGCGAAACCACTTCTAAACATCCGACGGGGTCCTCCGATCACTCACGTAATCCATTTTATGCCCGAAGTCCATCACTTGTGTCCAAATTGTGCACAAACACCACCGACACACCACGTAAGCCTCCAGAAGCTGCTGGTCATACTGTAGTAGCCCTGCAGAGATCCAGGTCACCACATCCTCCCCCACTAAAAGAAAGTTTCATCCTCGAAACTAACACCACTCAAACAGGAGTCTCAAAATCAAGGGTAAGTACTCAGCATCACCATCTCCAGCTCCTAAGTCACCACTCACTCCCCGTGATCACTCAACAACAACAACAGCGACAACCAGTCCGGCATAGCCCGATTGTGCAACCTCTAATCTCACGAGCCAGAATTCGCAATGGGCGTCCCTCGTACTCCAAACATTCCTAGATCTCAAATGGGGCGAGTCAATCACGGGCGAGGGATCCAAAAACATAACCTTCCTGAGATGAGACATGAAACACAACAGGGGTTCCATCAAAAGTTGGGGGAAACAAGATAACCGCCAGTGCAACACGCACCAAATCACAACCTGTGTCAACTCAACCAAGGCAACCCGAAGCACACCCACACGATTATCCAATAAGGAAAAGAGCCCTAACAAGGAGGGGTCCTCACTCGGTCACTCCCGAATCTTGACCATCGGAGTAAACTACTCAGCCGCGGTCTATCATCCAAAGGAACCCTCAGGGACACACCCACAAGCCATGTTTGCCTCAACAGTCCACACATCACCAGCTGTGGAATCATCCAACTCAACCCCAGATAGCTTTCCTGCTCCAGGTATCCGCCATCACAGTGGCCCTGTCGGGGTAATCCAGAATGCTCAACAATAACCCAACGGTAATTCCACAGTTGCTACAGCAGGCATCACTAAAACTCGCAGATCTCTCTGCCAACACTGGAAATGCTAGCATTGGCGCTGGTATCAGTCTTATCATCCGATTGCCGAGCTCTCCTGGCACTGCCTGTCACGCCCCGGGGGTCGAACTGCGACCCGGGCTCGCCAACAGATCCGCCGTCTGTACGGAAACTGCCGTACAGACGAAGCGTCTAACCTGCAAAAGAGATCTATAGCTAACAAGTATCAGAGCTGAAACACTAAGCGGTGAAAAGTCCAAGTACACCAGTCCACTAGCACCCACAACATAAGTACAAAAGTGGAAACTAAAAAGTACAAGAGACACTACACCGACACCACCGACTCGGGTAGGAGCTAGCCAGCCACGCGCATACCTCGGTCAGAAAGCTCCGAATGAGCCAAACCTGGAACGGTCGCCTCAGGAACACCTGTCATCACAGCGGGTGTGAGATCTACTGCAACAGCCAGATCTCAGTGGGCACCAAAGCTAAAACCCACGGTACACCCACTCAGTCTGCTGGAGACAAAAACACAGATAGATAGATAGATAGATAGATAACTGGAAATGAATCTATCGCTACATGTCTCAATGCAATGCTGGAAGTAAGTTCTCAGTCTCTCTCACGGGAGGCTTGGAAACTACGAACGTCTGCGCCCCCTACAGCCCTTATCAAACAAGAACGGGCTGTAGGCTTAGGCGTCCATAGTTTCCGCCCCCACACTGGGACTGCTAGAACTCTACAAGACACTAGAAAGCCGCCTCAATCCCTTCTAGTAACCACCTGGTGACTCGGCCAGGGCATAACTATCTCTCTGGTAACTCGGCCAGTGATACTTACCTATCTGGTAACTCAGCCAGTGATTAATACCCATCTGGTAACTCTGCCAGTGGTAACTCCTCATCTGGTAACTCAGCCAGTGATTTATACCCATCTGGTAACTCTGCTAGTGGTATCTGCTCATCTGGTAACTCAGCCAGTGATTTATACCCATCTGGTAACTCTGCTAGTGGTATCTACTCATCTGGTAACTCAGCCAGTGATCTATACCCATCTGGTAACTCTGCCAGTGGTATCTACTCATCTGGTAACTCAGCCAGTGATCTATACCCATCTGGTAACTCTGCCAGTGGTATCTACTCATCTGGTAACTCAGCCAGTGATCTATACCCATCTGGTAACTCTGCCAGTGGTATCTACTCATCTGGTAACTCAGCCAGTGATCTATACCCATCTGGTAACTCTGCCAGTGGTATCTACTCATCTGGTAACTCAGCCAGTGATCTATACCCATCTGGTAACTCTGCCAGTGGTATCTGCTCATCTGGTAACTCAGCCAGTGATCTATACCCATCTGGTAACTCTAACAATGCTACTAACACTCGTGTCCAAGTCGGAAACGGCAACCCTCGACTTACACGACTGTTCCGCAATTACCTGATAGTAAGGATACGATACCTTTGCATTCGGAAGCATAAAGGGCAATCCGTAGTTCATTGGGAGAAACCAACCCACCTGCGATCCATCCGCGAAAACCGTGCGCCAAACGGAGGTCCCGATGCGATCCCGCAGCTCCACGCGGAAAAACACGCGCCACCGGCCACGTGAGAAGCTAACACTATGCCACAACTGCGAGATAAGAAGAGGGACCGGGATCAGAAAACATGCGGCTAAAACCGCGCTCACAAAGGGCAAAAGAAACCAAACCGGCAGCGAGAAACGCCGCGCGTTGCCCGGAAAACCCATCGCGCACACACGCCGCGGCGCGTCGCCAAGTCACAGCCCGCGCGGCAAAGGCGGCGCAGCTGCACGGCTCCAAAAACCTAGCCATTCGCGCGGCGCCCAGCAAGTCCGCGCGGCACAAGGCCGCCCGCGCGGCGCCCAGCAAGTACGCGCGGCACAAGGCCGCCCGCGCGGCGCCCAGCAAGTCCGCGCGGCACAAGGCCGCCCGCGCGAGGGTCTGCAGCGCGGGGCCCAGGAGGCCGCCCGCGCGGGGCCTGCAGCGCCGCGCGCCCAGCGCGCGGCCTGCACACCGCGCGGGGCCCGAGGGGCCGCCCGCGCGCGGCCTGCACACCGCGCGGGGCCCGAGGGGCCGCCCGCGCGGGGCCTGCAGTGCCGCGCGGCCAGCGCGCGGCCTGCACACCGCGCGGGGCCCGAAGGGCCGCCCGCGCGGGGCCTGCAGTGCCGCGCGGCCAGCGCGCGGCCTGCACACCGCGCGGGGCCCGAAGGGCCGCCCGCGCGGGGCCTGCAGTGCCGCGCGGCCAGCGCGCGGCCTGCACACCGCGCGGGGCCCAAGGGGCCGCCCGCGCGGGGCCTGCAGCGCCGCGCGCCCAGCGCGCGGCCTGCACACCGCGCGGGGCCCAAGGGGCCGCCCGCGCGGGGCCTGCAGCGCCGCGCGGCCAGCGCGCGGCCTGCACACCGCCCGGGGCCCAAGGGGCCGCCCGCGCGGGGCCTGCAGTGCCGCGCGGCCAGCGCGCGGCCTGCACACCGCGCGGGGCCCAAAGGGCCGCCCGCGCGGGGCCTGCAGTGCCGCGCGGCCAGCGCGCGGCCTGCACACCGCGCGGGGCCTGCAGCGCCGCGCGCCCAGCGCGCGGCCTGCACACCGCGCGGGGCCCAAGGGGCCGCCCGCGCGGGGCCTGCAGCGCCGCGCGCCCAGCGCGCGGCCTGCACACCGCGCGGGGCCCAGGGGGCCGCCCGCGCGGGACCCGCAGTGCCGCGCGCCCAGCGCGCGGCCTGCACACCGCGCGGGGCCCAGGGGCCGCCCGCGCGGGGCCCGCAGTGCCGCGCGCCCAGCGCGCGGCCTGCACACCGCGCGGGGCCCAGGAGGCCACCCGCGCGGGAGGGGGGGGTCTGCAGTGCCGCGCGCCCTGCGCGCGGCCTGCAAGCCCCGCGGCACTGCGTTTGCACCGCAGTGCCGCGCGCGCGTGCCATGCGGTGCTGCGCGCGCCTTGCGCGCAGCCCGCCGCTCGCGCCGCCGCCCAGGCGATGCTGCCGGCGGCCCGGCGCCCTGCTGCACCTCAACAGCAGCAGGGCGCTCGCTGCGCGCGGCGCCCATGCGCGCCCGCGCAGCGGCCCGCCTCCCTAGCCGCTCGCCGTACAAATTGCACGCGCGCGGCCCGCGCTGCCCCGCCACGACCCCGGACAGCAACCGCCACCACAAGCAGCAGGGAAAGAAAATAAAAGAGAGGAGAAGAGAGAAGCAAAACCACAACCAAAAATAAAATCATAAAAAATAAACCGACCTCGACGAGGCTCGCCGACCTCGCTCGGCTTCACGCCCTCGCTCGGGGAAGAAAAGCTCAAGAAACCCTCTCCATTTCCTCCATCTTCATCTTCCTTCTTCTCTTTTCCTTTCCTTATCTTTCCTTTTCTCTCTTTCTTTCTTTCTCTTTTTTTTTTTTCCCTGCTGCAGAGGTGGAGGGGAGGGGGTTTAATAAAGCAGAGGCTTTAATTAAATTAATTAACTTAATTAACTTAATTCCAAAAAACCCAACTCCAACTCACTTTTTGCCCTCGGGCCCTCCGCCGCTGCCCGGAACCTCCCGAGCTCCGCTGTAATTCCAAAGTACACGCGCTCACAGCTTTTTCTCTTCAAAAAGCTCAACCGTTGAGTCGGGGTGCTCAAATCAAATACCGGCTCCAAAATTGCCAGTTCCGACTCACTTTTTGCCTCCGGGTCTTCCGCGTCAGTCCGGAACCTCCCGAACCTCGCTGTAAATCAAAAGTACGCGTGTCCACAGCTTTTTCTCCTCAAAAAGCTCGACCGTTGAGTCGGGGTGCTCAAATCAAATACCGGCTCCAAAATTGCCAGTTCCGACTCACTTTTTGCCTCCGGGTCCTCCGCGTCAGTCCGGAACCTCCCGAACCTCGCTGTAAATCAAAAGTACACCTGCTCCAAGTGTTTCCCAATTTTTTTCTGCAACCCAAAGCGGTGTCGGCGCTTCCCGTACCAGTCACCTAACGCGTACAAAGCCCGAAACAAGCAGAGGCTTCCACGGGGATCCAAATCAACCCGAACTGCTCTGAAAACACAAGTGGGACACATCCAAGGCAAGTTCCTCCGCACCACACCATCCTGCAAGGTCGGTGCGTCATCCAAAACCCGGTGTTCTACACTCTCCCCCCCTTAAAAGGGTTTCGTCCTCGAAATCCAACTAAATCCATACTTAGGAGGGTAAATCAAAAACAAAAGGGATAGAAGATCCTCAGATTGCCCAAGGCTCTCAAGTGGTCACTCACATTCCTTATGCTGACAACACTGAGCCTTTCCCCAAAGGTATGATTCGACTGCAAAATCTTCTGGTTTCACCAACAAGAATCGCATCGGTCGATGAGGATAACGCAGTCCTCGTCCATCACCAAGGAAGGGAAAGCAAAACAAAACTTGCGGGGTTCAAATAGGCCTCATCCGGCCTGATCACAGCTCGAGGATCCACAACTCGCATAACTCGTTTCTATATATAACTCTCAGGCTGGTAGTCTCCCTTGATTCGAGATCTCAAAAACCGAAGTTCAAGCCTCCTTAAGGCAAAACTCCTCAGATGCTTCATAGCCACCAAAGCTCCAGTTCCACAAAACATGGATCACCTCCCCTGACAGGGGAAAAACTTCAACCTCGAGAACCTTCTCTCGATTCTGGCACTCAATTCCCAGGGTTACACAGCTCGCCTAAACAGGGCATACTGAACAAAATGTCCTCGCCGGGATAAAGCAATCATACATCCTTGCAAAATCTATCACCGGCGTTACCTCAACCTGACCTCCTGAGTGTCCAAGCACTTTAGGTTCGAGGGTTCAGAACAATTCCATGACCTCTCTATCACGGCAATATCCGGACCAAAGCTGGTATCCTCCTCAGCTTTGCCTCAATACACCTCATATCCTCTGTCACTCAAGCGGCTAAAACACAAGGCCCAAACACAAAATCCTCGATGTCGAAGTGCAACTCTCAAAGCTTGGCAACCAACTTCTTCCTCCTTAGAAGTTGTAGCACTAACCTCAAGAGCCCCCCAAGCTCCAAGTCGCTTCGGAGGTAAGCAAAAACCCACGACGGTAACACCACCAACCCGTCCAGTGAAACAGGGAAAAACACAGCTCTTAAATCAGTAGGGCATTAGTCAATCTACTTGACCACGCAAACCGCTCAAACTGCCCTACTGATTCCGGATCAGTATCCAGGCACCGCCCTCGGCTGTAAGGTTCCATAAAGATATCAATCACTCGAAGGCATCTGCCCAAGCACAAGGTGAGACTAATCAAGTTCGAACCTTACAAGAACTCACACGGTTGTGTACCCACAACGTGACATCACCACGGTGTAACAACCGCCTGGATCCTCACTGTCGTATTCCCACGACGAGGTACTAGGTCTCAGAGACCTCTCGATTCGTCAAATCTCGCAGCTGCGCTCACAGCTCTCTCTGTCTCACGGTTGATACTCCACGAGGTGCTGTCGAAGTTGGCGCGGTTACCAAACCACGTCAATGACTGTCTCGATCTCAGTCCCAATCAAGTAACTACCTGGTAACTCGGCCAGGGGCATCAACCACCTGGTAACTCGGCCAGGGGCAAGTAACCTCCTGGTAACTCAGCCAGGGGCAGGCAACCTCCTGGTAACTCAGCCAGGGCATCATATATCTCATCGCATGCTATAAAAATACACTCCTCCTGACCAGGTCTACGGAGGGTCAATGTCTTCTCTCTCGACAATCCATGGTCCTAGTTGCACTGGCAGGACAGGCAGCACTCATCCACGTGCTTCACGTGATCAGAAAATTGATCCAAACGTGCAAAACCATCAGTCCTGACACTGGCCCACACGAAGGTACCCCCGCTTTACCGAAACGCACACACGGCGTTGGCATAAAGCATGCTCCAACTCCGACGACCACACCAGGTGAGACGCGACCCACAACCCTGGCGATGAAAGCGGCCCATGCAAAAGGGGAACTCACATCCTGGCACTGCTGCTGAAGCGAGCACTGTCGAGAGCCTCCTGGTCTCAGTCTCTTCTGAGACCCATGATCCTGTGGGTGGAATCATGGCAACCCCGCAACACGCGACTACCGCAAAAATCGGCGATGCCGGAGCTCTCACTCCGAAGCTGATCCCCCGCTCACCGTCTCCCTCGGACGGGGTCACTGATCCACAGTCAATCCATCGAGCATGCACGCTCACTGCATCCAAGGTCGGCAATCGCCGAAAATGCACAAAGAGATAGTCATCATGAGGCGGTTCCCACTCGAACACAACCAACCTCTAAGCCTCATCCTGGGCGACCAGGGATACACCGCTCAACCGTCACAGAAACTCACCCCAGAACATCAACTGCGCTCCCGCTGGTCCAACAAGACGAATCCGACGCCACCAGCTCTCTTGGCGTCCCAAAGAAAAGTACATAACCAAGCGCCCTGATGCTTATCCTGGATGAACAAATCCTCGAACAAATCTTCCATAACAGCGTTCCAGTTCTCGGCCTCTCACGGCTCCAACTCGGTCCCGAAATCTACAAGGGACGGAACTGGATGCGGTACACAACCTATCAGTAACCTCTCG
Source organism: Tillandsia leiboldiana (assembly GCA_029204045.2). Classification (NCBI taxonomy): domain Eukaryota; kingdom Viridiplantae; phylum Streptophyta; class Magnoliopsida; order Poales; family Bromeliaceae; genus Tillandsia; species Tillandsia leiboldiana. Next base: position 7,246,531 of record CM055069.1, on the reverse strand, counting down.
CTGCTTCCGCACCATCAATGGTGCGATCAGGAACAGAAATCGACAAAGTCGCGGCCGGAGGTACTACTGACGATACTCCGGGAGATGCTCTCGGTCCAAGCATGTGCATCACACGCTCCATGCTCTCTCCTCCTGGCGCCATAACGCCTCAAATACCAGGACTGCTTGGGCCTGGATCTCTCAAGCCTCTCTCGGCTCCATCCATTTAGCTTCCCGCTAAACAAGCCCCTCATCCCAGGTCAAACACGCCCTCGCCGCTGCACGGCGTCTCGGAAGCATCCAAAAACCACTGCAACAAACAAACATTAGGACCAAGACTTTCTCGACCCAAACAAACAAAAGTCTAAACATGATAACCTTTCTAAAGCATTATGTTGTCTGCAGCCAACACAATCACCTTTAGAGAAAAACATGCGAGGTCACTCACCCCAATCCTCAGGGGGAGGTACACCCTCAGACAAGACTCTCGCTAAGGTCACGTCTCACACGACAGTCTTCCCACTGCCCAACCAAAAGCCTAGGGTCTCCAAGTCCCCAACGACCTATAATCCTAGGCTCTGATACCACCTAATCTGTCACGCCCCGGGGGTCGAACTGCGACCCGGGCTCGCCAACAGATCCGCCGTCTGTACGGAAACTGCCGTACAGACGAAGCGTCTAACCTGCAAAAGAGATCTATAGCTAACAAGTATCAGAGCTGAAACACTAAGCGGTGAAAAGTCCAAGTACACCAGTCCACTAGCACCCACAACATAAGTACAAAAGTGGAAACTAAAAAGTACAAGAGACACTACACCGACACCACCGACTCGGGTAGGAGCTAGCCAGCCACGCGCATACCTCGGTCAGAAAGCTCCGAATGAGCCAAACCTGGAACGGTCGCCTCAGGAACACCTGTCATCACAGCGGGTGTGAGATCTACTGCAACAGCCAGATCTCAGTGGGCACCAAAGCTAAAACCCACGGTACACCCACTCAGTCTGCTGGAGACAAAAACACAGATAGATAGATAGATAGATAGATAACTGGAAATGAATCTATCGCTACATGTCTCAATGCAATGCTGGAAGTAAGTTCTCAGTCTCTCTCACGGGAGGCTTGGAAACAACGAACGTCTGCGCCCCCTACAGCCCTTATCAAACAAGAACGGGCTGTAGGCTTAGGCGTCCATAGTTTTCGCCCCCACACTGGGACTGCTAGAACTCTACAAGACACTAGAAGGCCGCCTCAATCCCTTCTAGTAACCACCTGGTGACTCGGCCAGGGCATAACTATCTCTCTGGTAACTCGGCCAGTGATACTTACCTATCTGGTAACTCAGCCAGTGATTAATGCCCATCTGGTAACTCTGCCAGTGGTAACTCCTCATCTGGTAACTCAGCCAGTGATTTATACCCATCTGGTAACTCTGCTAGTGGTATCTGCTCATCTGGTAACTCAGCCAGTGATTTATACCCATCTGGTAACTCTGCTAGTGGTATCTACTCATCTGGTAACTCAGCCAGTGATCTATACCCATCTGGTAACTCTGCCAGTGGTATCTACTCATCTGGTAACTCAGCCAGTGATCTATACCCATCTGGTAACTCTGCCAGTGGTATCTACTCATCTGGTAACTCAGCCAGTGATCTATACCCATCTGGTAACTCTGCCAGTGGTATCTACTCATCTGGTAACTCAGCCAGTGATCTATACCCATCTGGTAACTCTGCCAGTGGTATCTACTCATCTGGTAACTCAGCCAGTGATCTATACCCATCTGGTAACTCTGCCAGTGGTATCTGCTCATCTGGTAACTCAGCCAGTGATCTATACCCATCTGGTAACTCTAACAATGCTACTAACACTCGTGTCCAAGTCGGAAACGGCAACCCTCGACTTACACGACTGTTCCGCAATTACCTGATAGTAAGGATACGATACCTTTGCATTCGGAAGCATAAAGGGCAATCCGTAGTTCATTGGGAGAAACCAACCCACCTGCGATCCATCCGCGAAAACCGTGCGCCAAACGGAGGTCCCGATGCGATCCCGCAGCTCCACGCGGAAAAACACGCGCCACCGGCCACGTGAGAAGCTAACACTATGCCACAACTGCGAGATAAGAAGAGGGACCGGGATCAGAAAACATGCGGCTAAAACCGCGCTCACAAAGGGCAAAAGAAACCAAACCGGCGACGAGAAACGCCGCGCGTTGCCCGGAAAAACCCATCGCGCACACACGCCGCGGCGCGTCGCCAAGTCACAGCCCGCGCGGCAAAGGCGGCGCAGCTGCACGGCTCCAAAAACCCAGCCATTCGCGCGGCGCCCAGCAAGTCCGCGCGGCACAAGGCCGCCCGCGCGGCGCCCAGCAAGTCCGCGCGGCACAAGGCCGCCCGCGCGGCGCCCAGCAAGTCCGCGCGGCACAAGGCCGCCCGCGCGAGGGTCTGCAGCGCGGGGCCCAGGAGGCCGCCCGCGCGGGGCCTGCAGCGCCGCGCGGCCAGCGCGCGGCCTGCACACCGCGCGGGGCCCGAGGGGCCGCCCGCGCGGGGCCTGCAGCGCCGCGCGCCCAGCGCGCGGCCTGCACACCGCGCGGGGCCCGAGGGGCCGCCCGTGCGGGGCCTGCAGTGCCGCGCGGCCAGCGCGCGGCCTGCACACCGCGCGGGGCCCAAAGGGCCGCCCGCGCGGGGCCTGCAGCGCCGCGCGGCCAGCGCGCGGCCTGATCACCGCGCGGGGCCCAAGGGGCCGCCCGCGCGGGGCCTGCAGCGCCGCGCGCCCAGCGCGCGGCCTGCACACCGCGCGGGGCCCAAGGGGCCGCCCGCGCGGGGCCTGCAGCGCCGCGCGGCCAGCGCGCGGCCTGCACACCGCGCGGGGCCCAAGGGGCCGCCCGCGCGGGGCCTGCAGTGCCGCGCGGCCAGCGCGCCGCCTGCACACCGCGCGGGGCCCAAAGGGCCGCCCGCGCGGGGCCTGCAGTGCCGCGCGGCCAGCGCGCGGCCTGCACACCGCGCGGGGCCCAAGGGGCCGCCCGCGCGGGGCCTGCAGCGCCGCGCGCCCAGCGCGCGGCCTGCACACCGCGCGGGGCCCAAGGGGCCGCCCGCGCGGGGCCTGCAGCGCCGCGCGCCCAGCGCGCGGCCTGCACACCGGGCGGGGCCCAGGGGGCCGCCCGCGCGGGGCCCGCAGTGCCGCGCGCCCAGCGCGCGGCCTGCACACCGCGCGGGGCCCAGGGGCCGCCCGCGCGGGGCCCGCAGTGCCGCGCGCCCAGCGCGCGGCCTGCACACCGCGCGGGGCCCAGGAGGCCACCCGCGCGGGAGGGGGGGGTCTGCAGTGCCGCGCGCCCTGCGCGCGGCCTGCAAGCCCCGCGGCACTGCGTTTGCACCGCAGTGCCGCGCGCGCGTGCCATGCGGTGCTGCGCGCGCCTTGCGCGCAGCCCGCCGCTCGCGCCGCCGCCCAGGCGATGCTGCCGGCGGCCCGGCGCCCTGCTGCACCTCAACAGCAGCAGGGCGCTCGCTGCGCGCGGCGCCCATGCGCGCCCGCGCAGCGGCCCGCCTCCCTAGCCGCGCGCCGTACAAATTGCACGCGCGCGGCCCGCGCAGACCCGCCACGACCCCGGACAGCAACCGCCACCACAAGCAGCAGGGAAAGAAAATAAAAGAGAGGAGAGGAGAGAAGCAAAACCACAACCAAAAATAAAATCATAAAAAATAAACCGACCTCGACGAGGCTCGCCGACCTCGCTCGGCTTCACGCCCTCGCTCGGGGAAGAAAAGCTCAAGAAACCCTCTCCATTTCCTCCATCTTCATCTTCCTTCTTCTCTTTTCCTTTCCTTATCTTTCCTTTTCTCTCTTTCTTTCTTTCTCTTTTTTTTTTTCCCTGCTGCAGAGGTGGAGGGGAGGGGGTTTAATAAAGCAGAGGCTTTAATTAAATTAATTAACTTAATTAACTTAATTCCAAAAAACCCAACTCCAACTCACTTTTTGCCCTCGGGCCCTCCGCCGCTGCCCGGAACCTCCCGAGCTCCGCTGTAATTCCAAAGTACACGCGCTCACAGCTTTTTCTCTTCAAAAAGCTCAACCGTTGAGTCGGGGTGCTCAAATCAAATACCGGCTCCAAAATTGCCAGTTCCGACTCACTTTTTGCCTCCGGGTCTTCCGCGTCAGTCCGGAACCTCCCGAACCTCGCTGTAAATCAAAAGTACGCGTGTCCACAGCTTTTTCTCCTCAAAAAGCTCGACCGTTGAGTCGGGGTGCTCAAATCAAATACCGGCTCCAAAATTGCCAGTTCCGACTCACTTTTTGCCTCCGGGTCCTCCGCGTCAGTCCGGAACCTCCCGAACCTCGCTGTAAATCAAAAGTACACCTGCTCCAAGTGTTTCCCAATTTTTTTCTGCAACCCAAAGCGGTGTCGGCGCTTCCCGTACCAGTCACCTAACGCGTACAAAGCCCGAAACAAGCAGAGGCTTCCACGGGGATCCAAATCAACCCGAACTGCTCTGAAAACACAAGTGGGACACATCCAAGGCAAGTTCCTCCGCACCACACCATCCTGCAAGGTCGGTGCGTCATCCAAAACCCGGTGTTCTACACTGCCCAGTCCAAGAAGCTCCTTACCTTGACCATAAATATTGATCTCGGCCAATTCCCAAATAGTATCCATATTGGCCGGAGTTCCACCGCCACCCCCTACGGCTGGAACAAAGTGACCCAAGAAGGTATGCTTCAGAAGCTAAAACTTGTACTCCAATAACACGGCATACAGCTTCATCCACACAGGCATGGTAGCACATCCACAAGTGCTCCACGTACTCCAAGCCACTCTGGGAGTAAAGCATAATATCCTTGGGGAACACCACTCCCAATCCGTCCAAGTACAACTGGAACACACCATTCCTCAAATCTTGAAGACAACAGGGCATTAATCATTCCATTTGGCCTTACTATGAGCTCATAATGCCCTTACCGGATCCTGAATGCCATCATGGCAGAATACGCAACCGTACAATTCCACATAGGTACAGGTATCCCAGACGAACAACTGTCGGAGTATAACTCCATCAAAAGGTCCTAAATACCACCCGGACCTGTCTACACTCGAACCATAAAAGGACTGTGAGGACCCGGATCCCCACGATGAGATTACTGGTTGACCAGTTGCTCCTGGAGGCCAATGTGGCGTGTCGGTGGCGTTTGTGCACCAATTGGACACTAGTGATGGACTCAGTGTGTTTAATGGATCACGAGAGTAGTCAGATGACCCCGTCGAATGTTTAGAAGTGGTTTCACGCGCAATGGATATTAAAATTGGGCTCAGCGCGAAGTTTGGACAAAAGAACACCTTTCCGGATGCCTTCGGCAAATTTTAGAGTTGGAATTTGGCAGAACGGACAGCGGATTCGGATTCAGCGCGCAAAAACGTTGGAAATGGACTACTTGTATTTTTCGGAGCCCGGATGACCCGGCACAGATTTCGAGGCAGCTATTACTGTTCCGGCAGCCGGGGGCAGCGTCGGCGGCGGCGGGCAGCGGAGGAGCGCGACGGCGCGGGCTCGGGCAGGCGGCGAAGCGACCCCGGGAAGGTGCACGGGCAGGCGGGCAGGCGCGCGGGCAGGCGGGCGGGCGCTCGGGCAGGCGCGCGGTCCACGGGCCGGCGTGCATCGGAGGCAGGACATGTGGCAGCTTGTGACTTGTTGGTGTTGTGGGCGCGGTCCACGGGGGAAAATGAGCGGGTGTACGGTGGACCGGAGGGTGGACACGTGGCGGCCACTGGTTGGCGGGTCCACATGCGCGCGGTCCACGGAGCGAGTGCAGGCCGCCTCGGGGCACGTGCGTGTAGGGTGGCAGGCGACGGCGCAGGCGCGCACGTGGGCGCGGTCGGTTGACTGAGTGCGGTCCACGTGTCGACGCCTCCGCGCGCCACGTGTCGAGCAGCGGATGGCCCTGTACGGCTGTCCGCTGTTCGGGTGAGACGTGGCAGGCCCTGGGCATTCCGGGCGTGAACATTGTTGGGCCGGGCCCAACACTGTAGCCGCCCGGTTCGTGCGGGCGCCCGAAAAAATGGCCCAAAAGCCCAATTTTGGATTTTTCGGGTTGAGCCTATAAATAGGCCCTTTTGCTCACCGAGTAGAGCTTTTTCCCGAGCTCTTCGTCCAGTGCACCCTTCACCAAAGTTGTTGATCTCCTCTCTATGCATCTCATGGAGAAGGCCCGGATTTTTTGGAGGCCGCGACATTGACGACTTCGGCATCGTAGCGCAGAGCGACGTTCCTTCAACGAAGGCCCGTTATCGTCGTATTTTGGTCTCAGAGGTCCACAGAGCTACCCCGATAGTGTTTTTGTACGATTCTCATGGCGTTGGATTCACAAGAGGTAGATCTATGATTCTTGTATTGTCTACTTTTCTCATATTTGAGCTTTGTTCGGGGTTCTGGGTACGTTTTTAACCCCCTTTGCCGCTGATGGAATTTCTGGACAGCGACACCTTGCCGGATTTTTATCTCTGCTCTCAGGCATCGGATGGAGACGTGCCTGTACACTTTTTGCATCTACGCGTCACAAGGATTATCGTCATATTTTTCATGGAATTTTTTGAGGCTTGCCCGAAGGTATACTTCTTCCCCCTTTACTGTGCAGAGTATTACAGTTGTGTTGCTGTGAGGTTTTGCGCACACTGTGTTGTGGAAATTGTAACTCGGCCTACGAGGCTCGGAATTGGACGTGCAGGTACCTGTTTCGAAGGTCTCGACGCGACGATCGCGACAGTATTTTATGTTGGATTTTTCTGAGTTCTTGCTGCAGGTGAAAAATCAGCATCTTTGGGACTGTTCCAACAGATTTGTATGTACTTGGATATTTTGGAATAAAAGTGTAACTTTGGACCTTTTGTTGTACCCAGGAAGGTTCACGAATGTTTTTGGAACACTGCTAGGAGCCGAGGTTGGCGCGACATGTACCGTGGATACGGGTTCAGCAGATATGGTTAGCAAGTGGCCACGCTCTTCACCGACCCCAGGTTTGCCTTGGATTGAGCACTTCAGGTGGGTAAGCTTAATATTAGTAACTGTATAAGGCAATGATAAGATCTTCATGGATGATTATGTTATGGTGAATGTAAGTGCACTTGTGGGAATGTCACCCCTCCATGACTAATAGCATGCATGTTTAATGTACAACCATATTTAGCATCGAGAGGAAAAGCTTGAAGAATGGCCTAGATCATGTGGTTATTGTACATGTTTATTCATTAGCCTACTTGTGTGAGATTGGTACAGCATAGTAGGAACATTTTAGCATGCTTTGCTATTATATGTTTCACCCTCTTTTATCGTTTCTGAGGACAAAAGCATGCTTGCATGGACATGTAGTTAGGCCATCTTTTACTGCTGCACTACTTTTGGAACTTGACTTAGGAGAAACCATGTTATCCTTTTCTCCTTCTTTGTTAGTCAGGCGGTCTGTGTTGCTCAGGTGCGAGCAGGGGTCTGGGGTAGTGTAGCCGGGACATGGATGTCAGGGACGGGTTGTGTTGGATTTCGGTTGGCAGGATTTTGCGGTGACCGCGGACTTTGGGCGGTTGACCAGAGGTCGGTTATAGAACTTGATTATAGACGGCAGGGTATTGCGGCAACCGCGGATATTGGGCGGTTGACCGGATATTTATTTATGCACCAGATTGGGTATCTGATTTCTCTAGTGGACAGAGTTTCCAACTATTTGAGTATTTTTGCATCTGATTGAGGACCGAGGCTTTCTTTAGTGGTTGGGCTTTCCCACTTTGATCAGAGTCATGATCTAGTCCTGCTGATTTATACTTATATTACTGGTTATTGAGATACTATACTCGTGTGGGTCGCTCCCCTCGAGTGCCACTCCGGAGTGTTATACATACTATGAGTCCTTGAGACTCCTTTTCATCGGTGTTATGCGTCGGCCAGCATACCCGATACAGGCAAGGCACAGCAGGTAGTAGCAGTTTTACTGGTGGCACAAGATTGGGTTTATTACAGGCATTTACTTTATTGTTGCACTCGTGTCAGGGGGACTGAGTGGAGTCTAGTAGCTATGTTTAGACCAGTGCTAGTGTTGTTGGGAACCGTTTGGGGATTGACGGTGGTCCCAAGGTCTTTGTGAGTTAGTCGACCGTTGTGCGAGAGGTTTGGTGATCTTGAGTCTATCCGTTTTGAGAGGGAGCGTGGAATTTGACTATAGCCTGCATGAGCCACTACTCGATAGCGAGTTAGTACATTTGGACGCCCTACATGATTCTTGCCCGTCAGCGGGAGGAGGTTGTAGGTGGGCGCAGGTTGACTGGACCAAATGTGGCAGTCAGCTCGATTGGGTCGATTGCGCACTTCATGTGCCAGTGGTTGCATACCATTCTTTGATTCTCCCCTCTTGAGCATTTAGATGGAGGCATGGTAGCTATTGAGTGTCATCAGCGTTCTTGTTCAGTTCTCACGACTTTGGTTAGTTTTTGTGTCTTGAGGACTTAGTGGGCAGACCGTCGGGTCTGGCAGTGGTACCCACTGAGAACTCCCTTTTTGGTGTAGTTCTCACACCCTTTGGGGGTTTTCCCCCTCCTTTTTCCTTCCTCTCATTTGTTTTGCAGAGTCTTATCGGGTGTTGCTGATTCTGCGGTTGTTGATCGAGGCGAGGGAGTCGCGAGCTAGATCCCTACCCGTCGTTGGAGAGTAGCGGTACCCTGACAGAGGAGATCTTCATTAGATTAGTCATTTTATTTTCCCTTTTGAGAGACTGTTGTAGTGAGGATATGATATGTACACTGATGTATTTATTGGAGATACCTCCCTGTTGAGCTATGAGTTTTGTATCTGAGGATATTGTTCGATTATCATTTTTGGGAGGTGGACATTGTTATACTATTTTCCTGTTGTACAGCGGTTGATTTTATTTTACAGCAGTTTTATCTTCTAGCTCTGAAATCTGTTAGCTGTAGCACATTTCTTGCAGGTAGGACGCTTCGCCTATGCGGAGTTTGGCATAGGTGGCGGATTTGTTGGCGAGCCCGGGTCGCAGTTTCGACCCTGGGGCGTGACAGATTAGGTTGGTATCAGAGCCTAGGTTGTAGGTCATGGTGGACTTAGAAACCCTAGGCTTATGGTTTGACCCTTGGATGACTTCGTGAGAGTCGTGATTTATAGCGAGAGTCCTGATTGAATTTTATACCTCTCCCAAGGGACGGGAAGAGTGATTGGCATGTTCATTCTCCTAAGTGATTATGTTGGCTGCAGACAACATAATGCTGTGGAACGGGTGACATGCTTTAGACTTTCGCTGGATTTGGTCGAGCGTTGTTGTGTGCTGTTTTGTGGTTTCGTCGTGGCGAGCGGTGTCTCCCCGACGCTGGGTTTTGACCCGTGTGCATCCTGTCATGGCAGTTGAGCTTGAGCGGTTGGTTCTGGGCCGGATACCCGGATTGAGGTCAGAGAGTTCCGGACCCAGATGACAGGATCGTCTGAGGCCTACCAGCGGCAGAGTGAGCGAGCAGCTGGTTTTAGTGACACAGTTGTCGGAGCACTGAGTAGCCCCCTCCGTGCCAATGTTTAGTGTCGAGGCACCGAGGTAGGGTGGATAGTTGACAGCAGAGGAGCTGTGGGACATGATCGATCTATTGAGCCAGATTCGGCAGATGAACCACCCTGACTCGTAAGATTGAGTTTGGAGCCTTTGGGGGCAGAGTCGTGGTTGGTGGTAATGGAGTAACTACTTGAGAGCCTCCCTGTGCTAGAGAGTTTTTGCAGTTGTTGAACTGCGCGCCCCAGATTTTGAGGGACGAGGCGCATAGGATATGTGTGGCTGGGAGTGGATTGCGCCAAGATACCTTTCAGTTTATTCAGTCCCTCCATTATAGGTTTTGACGCCTCGTTGGAGTAGGCATTGTGTATGGAGCATGGCGCTGCAGTTCCTTTGGATAGGGATCTGCCGCCAGGGGCGAGTTTTGGATATTGGCGCTTGGCGCCGGGTGACGGAGGACAGATCGACCGGCAGAGCATTTCTGATTTCTTTTTCCAGGATAACTGTAGAATACCGGGATTTCGTTTAGCGCACCGACATCGCAAGATGACATGGTGCGGAGAGATCGCCTCGAGCATTTTCCATATGTGTCTTCAGATGAGTTCGGGTTGATTCGGATCAACGCGGAAGCCCCAGCTTGATTCGGAGTTTTCGGGCACTGTGCGCCGAAAGAGGACTGGTTTTAGGAAAGCCTCGACTCCACTGTGGTGTACAAAAAAATTGGGAAATACTTGGAACAGATGTATTTTATGATTACAGCGGAGTTCGGGAGGTTTCGGACTGACGCGAAGGACCCGAAGGCAAAAAGTGAGTTGGAGTTGGCAATTATTGGAGCCGGTTTTTGGATTGAGCACACCGACTCCACAGTTGAGCTTTTTGAGGGGAAAAAGCTGTGGACATGTGTATTTTCAAATTACAGCGGAGTTCGGGAGGTACCGGGCCGGTGCGGAGACCCCGAAGGCAAAAAGTGACTTGGAGTTGGCTAAAATGGATTAATTAATTAATTAATTTAATTAATTTGCATTTGTAATTTGTTAGAGAGAGAATGAATAGAATTAGTGTAATGAGATTTTTTAGTAGGGACATTATGGTCTTTCTCTTCCTTATTAATTGCTGCCAACCACCCCACATTAATTAGCCTCCAGCTAATTAATAGCCTTCGCCACGTCACCTCTTCTCCTCCCTGCAAAACAGAGGATTGAGAGTGAAACAGAGTAAGAGAGAAAGAGAGGAAGAAAGAAGAGAAAGAAGAAGAAGGAAGAAGATGAGTGAGGAAGAAAAGAAGGAAATGAGAGTGTTTCCGATAAGGGACTTCTTCCTAGAAGCCGCGTTGAGCGAGGGGAACGCGCGCGTCGAGCCCCCATCAAAGGTATGTACAGTTTTTTCAGTCTGAGGATGAGAGCTTGGGATTTTTTTGAGTTTTGATTTGGGTTTTGGATTTTGGAGTTGTGGTGTGTGGACTTCCTGTCCATGGTGGAAGGGCTGCAGCAGGGTGAGGGAGCTCAGTTGGTGCCGCGTGGGCGCTCGGGCGCACTTGAGCGCCGCGCGCAGCAGGGCTCTGCGCTGTGGGAGCCGCGCAGGCGGGCGCTGCGCAAGCGCCGCGCGAGCGCGCAGGTGCGCTGCGCGGGCGCACGCTGTGCGCAGCGCTCTGCGGGCGCGCGACGCGAGGCGCTGCGCAGGCGGGCGCCACGCTGCGCAGGTCGCGCTCAGGGCGCTGCGGGCCAAGGCGCCGCGCGGCGGGCCCAGGCAGCGCAACGGCAGCGGCAGCGGCGTGCTGTTGGCGCGGCTGCCGCATGCGATGGCGAGCAAGCGAAGGCCGGCGCCGGTGGGCCGTGTGCGCGCACGCCGAGGCTTGGGGTTGCCCGGGTGTCGCGAGGACTTTTTGCGGACCGAAATTGACGCGGGTTTTTTTTGGTTTCCTCTCTCAGGACGGCGTCAGCTGCGGGGTTTTCTTGCCGGGGTGCTGTGAGGAGCCCGAGTCAAGCGCGCGCCATGTGGATTTCACCGGAGCAGTTTGGGCAGTGCGTGTGCTGTGAGCCTAATGCGGGTGTTGTGATTTGTGTTGGTGCTGAAGGTGTTGTGTGCTGTGGTGTTTATGTGGTATAAGTGTGCTGAGAGTGTATGGAGTGTGTTGTGAGAACCTGTAGAGTGTGGGTGGATATGTGTATTGTGTTTTAGTGTGTTGGCTGTTGGGTTGAGGTGGATTTTTGTAAATGAATTATGTAATTTTGTTATGTGGTTGTTGGTGACTTGGGGTGACAGTGGAATTGATGTTGGACTTGTAGTAGGCTGGAGACCTTGGTGATGGTATTGTGGTGTACTTGAGCCTTATTTGTGCTGCGAGTTGGCCGTGGAGTGAGTCGGAGTGTGCGCGCGCGGTGCGGTTTGGTGTTTCGGCAGCTTTTGGGAAATGTGCGGCTCGGCGCTTCACCGACTTCAGCGTTTGCCTACGGAAAGTGTTTCAGGTGGGTTGGAATTTCTCCAAAATGTATGGAATGCCCTTTAATGCTCCTGAATGCAATTTGATCATGTTTTCCATGTTATTTTCACTGTTTTTAAATCTGATAATTGCCTGGAATTTTTTGTAAAATTTATTGGAACCCCGGATTATTTTTAGTAGACTCCTGACACTATAGGACACTAGACTGCATGTTATGTTGGCATCATTTTAGCTCCCTGATCGTTTTAAAAATCGAGAAAGTCGTTTTAAGGAAAAATCAGCATTTTTAAAGGTGGTTTTTAAAACATAAGTTTGCCAGAGGTATGGCATAGGTTCAGGGTGCATTAGGCCTCGTGCCTGGGGGCCGAGGGGTCTCTTTTGAGTTTTGAGATGATTTATTGTCACGCCCCGGGTCGAAACTGCGACCCGGGCTCGCCAACAGATCCGCCGCCCATACGGGAAGCCCCGTATAGACGTAGCGACTAACCTGCAAAAGAGATCTACACTAAACAAATATCAGAGCTGATAAGGTAAAAGCTGGATAAAATAAATACAACTCTAACAAAATATACAACCAGAATCCTCACCAAAAATACAAATATCTCTCAAAAAGAAGAGTACAACTCAATCCTCACTACAAGGTCACTCGACAAGAACTCACAAAAAGTAGGGAGGTACATCTACTCTCAAGCGACAACTGGTAGGGATCTATCTCGCGACTCCCTTACCTCGATCAGTCGGGTCAGCAACAGGTGCGGCAGGAACTGGAGCAGAGAAAGAAGTCCCTGGGGAAAAATACACCACGACGGGTGTGAGAACTACGTCCCAAGTAGTTCTCAGTGGGTGCCGCCAACAAGCCCGACGGTCTGCCCACTAAGTCTACTAGAGGCAAAAAGTAACAATGCAGTGCGAAAAGGGAATAGCGGGTAAAGTAAACTCTACAGCTACTATGCCTCTATCTAGATGCTCAAAAGTGGGACAGAAAGAACATGATGCTACAACTAGCTCTCGACTCAAATCACCCAATCTCAACTGACTGCCGCATAGGGTCCAGTCAAACCTGCGCCTACCTACTGCCGTCACGTCCCGGGGGACCGGACTTACGTAGGGCGTCAGTGACTGCCACTAGCTGGCCCAGCCAGAGGGACTGTGTCCGTGACTGCCACTAACAGGCCCAGCCAGAGGGAACACTGCGTCGACAAGCCGCGATAGAAGAACAGGCCCAACTCCGGAGTGGCTCTCGAGGGGAGCGACCCCACCGAGGAAAGTATCCGCGTATCTCTGTCGAGCTCAAATGTGGCTCATGCAGGCTATAATCCAAATCCTCGATCAACAAGATCGACTGTAACCAAAGGAACACTGTCTCACACACAGGCTGGAAAACTGCACAGCCGAGACTCACGGTCACTCAAAAGTAGCTCTCAAGATCTCGAGTCTACAACCCAAGTCACTCTCCCGAAGACACCTGGTCTACAGACTGCTAACAACTCCACTCGGTCCCCAGACACGAGTGTAAATGCATCCCACGATAATCCGACCTCTCGGCCCACTACTTGGGCGAGGAAAACTCTAAGTCCAGAGTGATAAAAAGAATAGTGCAGTGGGAAAGTCTAGAGCAATAACAACCTAGCCCAAGTCGAGGTTTTCTACAGTCTAGCTGAACATGCATCATATGGCAGTGGTGCTAGGTCAAGTTCCAAAATAATTAATAATCAACAGCTTGAAGGGAGCAAGATAATAAACTCAGGATCATCTAACTACAACAGGATCATCAATTCACGCATTCTAGCATGCTGTACAACAAACATTAAAATATGCAAGTCCCTAAAGCTAGAATTAGTACACAGTCCGCTGATCTTGACAAGAGGTCAACCACCTGATGCGCTGATCTGTCCAAGTCCTACAGCTGGTAATACGAGAAAACAGCAACTCACTGTCCAGTATGTCCAGTACAGTCCAAAATCCCACCTGGGTACAACATAGGGCTACAGTTATACACAAACTCCAAAAATCTGCCCAAATTCACTCGCTGAATTTTCAGCTGCAAAGAAGCCAATACTTCACCTGTTGAAGGTTCTCAATAAATTCCAAATTAAATATCCCTGCGTTCTGCGTGTCGATAGCTTCGAAACAAGTACCTGCATGCTCAAATCGGAGTTCCGTAGGCCAAGATATAAATTCCACAACACGGGCGCGCGAAAACATACAACCACACAACTGTAAAATCTTGTACAGTTAAAGAAGGAAAATGTATACCTACGGGATGGCCTCAAGAAATTCCAAAAAAAATACCACGATGATCCTTGCGTCAAGTAGATGAAAAAAGTCTATAAGCACGTCCTGATCCGAGATTTTTGCGCGAAGATCTCTTCAAAAGAAGCTGCTGTCTTCACCAAAAACTCACAGCAAGAAGGGTCCCAATGAGCAAGAGAAAACACCTCGAAAAACGCGAAATCTGAAAATGTACAAGAAACCCAAAATCGTAGCCTCACCTGTTACGAATCCAGCAGCGAAGAAATCGCTCGAAAAGATGGTCGGAGTAGGTCGGGGGAGCTCGTACACCGAAGAGAGACGGAAGAAACACCGAAGAAAGAGCGTCGCGCCGCGCCAAGAAAATGAGAATCTCGAAAAGCGTGTCCCCAAAAATCCCCAAACTCTGCAGATGGAAGCTTGATTGCGAGAGGAACAACTTTGGTAAAGGGCCCTTGGTGGTTTGAAGCTCGGAAGTGCCAAAAAGTTGAAGAATAAGAGGGCTCGGGCTTTATATAGGCTGCAGAAAAACAAATGGGAAAATTCCCGATTTGTCCAACTTTCGGGCGCCCGAATTCGGGCCCAAAGCCAGAATACTGTAGCCGCCCGAAACTTCCTGGTGCAGCCACGTCACCCGCACAGCAAACAGCTGTGCGGGGCGCGCCGGGAGTGGCCACGTGGCACTCCCGGTGACCGACACGTGTCCCGCACAGCAAACAGCTGTGCAGGGCGCGTGCGGTGACGCCGCGTGGCACCTACCCGGTCAAACGGGTAGGTGGCGCCCGCCAGTGGCAGGGCGACACGTGGCCCTGCCACTGTCGCGGTCACACGTGCGGGCAGGCGCCGCACTGGCCGCCTGCCACGCACGCGCCCCGAGGCGCCCGACCGCGACCCGGTGCACCGCGCCTCGTGAGCCCGCGAATGGCGTGACGACACGTGTCCTGTGCACCTGGTCCACGCACCCAATTTAGGTTCCGTGGACCGCGCCGCGTGCACCGACCAACCGCGGGATGCCACGTGTCCCCCCGCTCCGGTCCATGCACCGCCGCGCAAACTCTGTAGACCGCGCCTCACGGGCCCGCCAATCAGGCGGCGCCACATGTCATGCACCGGGTCCGTGCACCCAGCCGCGGCGCTCTGTGGACCGCGCGCTGCGGACCGGCCAATCATGGGCTGCCACGTGGCAGCCGGCGGTCCACGGCCCCTCCCATGCACCGAAATTCAGCGAAAACTTCCGGGAGTCCGTTTTTGGGCATCCGGACTCAGAATTTAACAAGCAAATAGCCGTTTCCAAGCGTTTTTTCGCGCTGAATCCATTCCCAAGCTCAGTTTGGCCAAAAACCTTTTCAAAATTTCGGCAAACACAGCCGAAGGCCAACACAGCTGAATATAACTCACAGGGTCCATCTGTAGCATCCCCTTGATGCACAATGGGCCAGACACACCGACAATAGGTGTTCTAAACAATGGATTCACCAGAAAAAGCTGCATGGGAATCTGGGCCACCACATCCTCCCCCACTAAAAGGGAGTTTCGTCCCCGAAACAAGAAACAAACAGACGTACCTCAACCAGAAGTCTCGAACAGGAAAGGATAGGTATCCCGCATCACCGTCTCCAGCTCCCAAGTAGCCTCCCGCTCCTCGTGATTGCTCCACAAAACCTTCACATAAGGTATGGCCCGGTTGCGCAATTCTCTCACCTCTCGAGCGAGAATTCGCAACGGGCGCTCATCGTATCCAAGATCCTCTCTGATCTCTAAAGAAGTGAAGTCGATCACGTGGGAGGGGTCGAAAACATATCTCCTCAAAGCTGAGACGTGGAAGACGTCATGAACTCCGGCCAGGCGGGGTGGAAGAGCAACTCTATAAGCCACAGGGCCAATCCTCTCAAGTACCTCGAAGGGTCCAATAAAGTGGGGACTGAGCTTTCCCCGAACTCCAAATCTCCTGACCCCTTTCGAAGGCGAGACCTTCAAAAAGACATGATCACCAACCTGAAACTCAAGGTCTCGCCGCCGAGTATCAGCGTAGCTCCTCTGGCGACTCTGGGCTATCTCAAGATGTCGGCGAACCAATCTGACTTTCTCTTCTGCCTCCAGTAGTAAGTCCGGTGCCAAAGTCCTCCTCTCACCCACGTCACTCCAATACAGGGGTGACCGACACTTGCGTCCATACAACGCCTCAAACGGAGCCATCTGGATGCTCGCTTGATAGCTGTTGTTGTACGCAAACTCAACCAATGCTAAGTGCCGGTACCACCCTCCTCCAAAATCCATAACGCACGCTCTCAACATGTCCTCAAGGGTCTGTATGGTGCGCTCAGACTGCCCATCGGTCTGTGGGTGGAATGCTGTGCTAAATCGGAGCTGGGTCCCCAAGGCTGACTGAAGACTCCCCCAGAAGTGTGATACGAACCTCGGGTCCCTATCTGATACAATCGAGGCGGGTATATCGTGCAGTCTCACTACCTCATCCAAGTATAACTGCGCAAGTCGCTCCAACGTCCAAGTCATCTGTACCGGTAAAAAGTGTGCAGACTTGGTGAGTCTATCCACGATAACCCAAATCGCATCGGCCCCACTCTGCGCCCTTGGCAGTCCAGTGACGAAATCCATGGTGATGTGGCCCCACTTCCACTCGGGAATTGGAAGACTCTGTAACTTGCCAGCAGGAACACGATGCTCTGCCTTCACTTGCTGGCAAGTTAAACAATGAGCCGCGAATCTTCCAATATCCCGCTTCATTCCGGGCCACCAAAAATGTGCCTTGAGGTCCTTATACATCTTAGTACCACCCGGATTGTGACGCCCCACTTCCCAGGGGGTCACCCATCCTAGAACTACTCTAGCTCTAGCACGCTTAACTCTCATGTTCCTCTTGGATCTTGCTACCATCCAAAATGCTATAGCCGGGTTAGAGATTTAGTCCTATTATATCATTTATATAGAGGACTAATCCAAATTCCGGGGGTGTCACATTCTTCCCCCCTTTAAGCCCTGACGTCCACGTCAGGCTCAAGCACACTCACAAGCACCAGGCGATGTGAGACTCGTCTCGCTAGCCTTAGCCGACCTTGTGAGGAGCTGCACTCCACTCACAACGGTCATTAGCCGGGGAGCCTCGCTCTACCCGCTATATAACCCTTGCTCAGCCGAGACTCATCTCACATTTCCGGCTGGTGAATGGCTCTGATACCAACTGTGACGCCCCACTTCCCAGGGGGTCACCCATCCTAGAACTACTCTAGCTCTAGCACGCTTAACTCTCATGTTCCTCTTGGATCTTGCTACCATCCAAAATGCTATAGCCGGGTTAGAGATTTAGTCCTATTATATCATTTATATAGAGGACTAATCCAAATTCCGGGGGTGTCACAAGGATGAATGGTATAAGGTGTATAATGGGCCTCCCTCAAAATCTGATCTCTGAGCTTAGTGTCCATAGGCACACACACTCGGTCCCTGTACCGCAGTACTCCCGAGCTATCCACTGCAAAATCCCCTAACTGATCAGCCTGAATCTGCGATCTAATCCGAGTCAAGTGGAGGTCCTCACTCTGTGTCTCTCTAATCCTCTCCAACAGAGTGGGCTGCAAGACCATAGACATGAGTCTAGCAGAGACCCCAGGGGATACAACCTCAATCTGTAAGCGCCTCATCTGCTCCACAAGCGGTGCCTGCTGGGTGATCAACATGCTCAAGCTCTGCGCTGACCTCCTACTCAAAGCATCTGCCACTACATTGGTCTTGCCGGGGTGATAAAGAATACTCACATCATAGTCCTTTAGCAACTCCAACCACCGGCGTTGCCTCAAATTCAGCTCCTTTTGTGTGAACAGGTACTTCAAGCTCTTATGATAAGTGTAAATCTCACAATGCTCCCCGTAGAGGTAATGCCGCCACAACTTCAGCGCGAACACCACGGCCGCAAGCTCCAAATCATGAGTAGGGTAATTCTTCTCATAATCCTTTAATTGCCGGGAAGCATAAGCAATTACCCTACCATGCTGCATCAGGACACATCCCAAGCCGCTGTGAGAGGCATCACTGTAGATCACAAATCCATCGCCCATCACTGGAAGTGCTAAAACTGGTGCCGAGATCAATCTCCTCTTCAGCTCCTCAAAGCTCTCCTGGCATCGCTGAGTCCAAACAAACTTTATCCCCTTCCTGGTCAAACTGGTCAGGGGAGTAGAGAGCTTCGCAAAGCCCTCTACAAAGCGACGGTAGTAACCTGCTAAACCCAAAAAGCTACGGACCTCAGTAACCGTCGTCGGTCTAGGCCAATCCCGAACAGCATCAATCTTCGTCGGGTCCACTGCCACTCCTGCGGCTGATACTACGTGGCCTAGAAAAGCAACCTCCCGGAGCCAAAATTCGCACTTTTTAAACTTGGCGTACAGCTTCTTCTCTCGCAGAAGCTGCAGCACTATCCTCAAGTGCTCCTCATGCTCCAAATCACTCCGGGAGTAAATCAGAATGTCGTCAATAAACACAACGACAAACCGATCCAAGTACGGCTGAAATACCCGGTTCATTAAGTCCATGAATGCTGCAAGGGCATTAGTTAATCCAAAAGGCATAACTGTAAACTCATAATGCCCGTACCGGGATCTAAAAGCCGTCTTGGGAATGTCCTCGGCCCTCACCCTCAGCTGGTGGTAACCTGACTGGAGATCAATCTTGGAGAACACAGACGCTCCCTACAACTGATCAAACAGATCATCAATCCGTGGAAGGGGGTACTTGTTCCGGATGGTCACTTTATTCAGCTCTCTGTAGTCGACACATAATCGAAGCGACCCATCCTTCTTCTTCACAAATAAAACTGGCGCTCCCCACGGATATACACTGGGCCTTACAAAGCCCACATCCAGCAAGTCCTGCAACTGGGCCTTCAGCTCCCTCAGCTCGGCCGGTGCCATCCTATAAGGTGCCTTCGAGATTGGTGCGGTTCCTGGAACCACATCAATCACAAACTCAATCTCCCTCTCCGGCGGCATGGTCGACAACTCTGAGGGAAACACATATGGGAACTCGCGGACAATAGGGATATCCTCGAGTCCCAGTGCCGCCGTAGGCACCTCTACAATCGTCGCCAGGAAGGCGGTACAACCCCTACTCATCATCCGCCGGGCTCTCGCCAAAGAAATAGTCATGGCAAATAAAGTACTCTGGCAGCCTCTGTAAACGAACTCCTCCTGTCCAGGCTCGCGAAGGGTCACCGTCCTCTCTCTGCAGTCAATGGTGGCAAAATACCGAGCTAACCAATCCATGCCAAGTACCACGTCGAAATCCTGGAGCTGCCGCAAGACGAGCAAGTCTGCCGGCAGAACCCAGGGTCCCAACTGTACAGGGCAATCCCTACAACACTCCCCGACATGCAAGACATGGTCTGGAATCTGAACCTCTAATGCATGCGATAATGAAACTACCTCTATACCATGTAGGGATGCAAATGCTCTACTAATGAATGAGTGCGATGCGCCAGTATCAAAAAGTGCTCGGGTATGAACTGCAGAAATCAAAATAATACCTGCGACGACGTAGTCAGCGGCAGAAGCATCCTCAATCTGGGCGGCATAGACACGCCCGCTCGATGCTGGTGGTCGTCGATCTGGCTGTCGCGAGGAAGATGGAGCATGATCAGGCCTACCATAGGCCACAGAAGGCCCTGTCGTCTGATGAGGAAGAGAAGGTGCTGAAGCGGTGGAAGGAGCTGGAGAACCTGCTCTGGGGCACGAGCTCTGAATGTGACCGACCTGTCCACAACGGAAACAACGGCCGTGCCTCTGCTGACAATGCATCGGTAAGTGCGGCCCTCCACAAAAGACACATCGCTCCTGCCGGGGCTGCCGGGAAGTCTGCTGCTGCTGAGATGACTGCTGAGGTCGAGGCGGTCGACGCTGCTGCGAAGACTGACGAGATGATCCAGATCTCTGGCGCCCCTGGCGTCCACGACCCTGAGGATGGAATCGTGGGGGTCTCGGGGGTCCCTGCCTACTCGACTGCCCCTCATCCACCGGCGCCGGGCGCTTCGCCCCTGGAGTCCCTACGGGGGCTGGAGCCACCTCATCCATGACTACCTCTCCAGACTCAACATATAACGCCTGCTCCATCGAGACCTCTAATGTCTGCAATCTGCGGGAGCGAACAAGCTGATAAATGTCCCGGCGCAGCCCCCGCTCAAACATGTAGATCCGGTGAGACTCGTCCCTAGCCACGTGAGGCATACTAGCCAACAGCTGATTGAATTCGGCTATGTATGCATTCACAGGCCGATCTCCCTGGCGGAGATTTCTCAGCTGCTCCTCCAATCTCTGGCGAACACTCTCAGGAAAGAAGGCCCCCAAAAGAAGTCTGCGAAACTCCGCCCAAGGAAGAATCTGCGTCCCAGGCGGACCGGCAGGCCGCACACGCCGCCACCAAGCCTCGGCGTTGCTCTCCAAGAAGTGTGTAGCCAAGAAGACCCGAAATCGATCATCAACAAACAAATTCTCAAAATGACGCTCCATGGCCGTGATCCAAGTCTCTGCCTCCCACGGCTCAGCACCCATACCAGAAAAACGGGGTGGATCAAACCGGCGGAACCTCATCAACAGATCCACCACCGCACTCTGCTCAGCCGAAGTTAAAGGTCCCGTCAACCCTGGCGGGGGTATGCTAGAAATCGGCGCGACAGGAACTGCTGGTGCTGACGGAATCACAGGGGGCGCTGCAGCTGGCGAAGAGGGCACAGGCAAACTCTCAGGGGGTGCTACCACAGGCTGTGACCTCTGCTCTAACATAAGCATCATCCGACCCAAGGCCTCCGCCTGGCGTCGAGAAGCCTCCTCCTGGCACTGTGAAGCCTCCTCCCGGCGCTGTGATGTCTCCTCCTGACGCCGCACCGCCTCAGACAACTGTGCCACCTAGGCACGGAGCTCCAGAACCTCTCTCTGCTGTCCCCGCCCCGAGTCCTCCTGCTCGGGCTCAGAGGAAGAAGGCTGCGAATGCGTCGACATCGTGCGTCGCGGAGGCATCACTCACCTGAGGGAAAAGAAAGAAACAGTCAGAACCCCAAACAAAACACGACCCAATCCAGCGAAAGTCAATGGCATGTCGCCCTTCCCGTAGCACTATGTTGTCTGCAGCCAACATAGTTGCCACCGAAGGAAGACATGTCGATCACTCATCCCATCCACTAGGAGAGTTAAGGACCCCAATCAAGACTCTCGCTAAAAAGGTACGTCTCTCACGTAAGTCATCCTAGGGTCCAACCATAAGCCTAGGGTTTCTAAGTCCTCAATGACCTAGACCTAGGCTCTGATACCACTCTAATCTGTCACGCCCCGGGTCGAAACTGCGACCCGGGCTCGCCAACAGATCCACCGCCCATACGGGAAGCCCCGTATAGACGTAGCGACTAACCTGCAAAAGAGATCTACACTAAACAGATATCAGAGCTGATAAGGTAAAAGCTGGATAAAATAAATACAACTCTAACAAAATATACAACCAGAATCCTCACCAAAAATACAAATATCTGTCAAAAAGAAGAGTACAACTCAATCCTCACTACAAGGTCACTCGACAAGAACTCACAAAAAGTAGGGAGGTACATCTACTCTCAAGCGACAACTGGTAGGGATCTATCTCGCGACTCCCTTACCTCGATCAGTCGGGTCAGCAACAGGTGCGGCAGGAACTGGAGCAGAGGAAGAAGTCCCTGGGGAAAAATACACCACGACAGGTGTGAGAACTACGTCCCAAGTAGTTCTCAGTGGGTGCCGCCAACAAGCCCGACGGTCTGCCCACTAAGTCTACTAGAGGCAAAAAGTAACAATGCAGTGCGAAAAGGGAACAGCAGGTAAAGTAAACTCTACAGCTACTATGCCTCTATCTAGATGCTCAAAAGTGGGACAGAAAGAACATGATGCTACAACTAGCTCTCGACTCAAATCACCCAATCTCAACTGACTGCCGCATAGGGTCCAGTCAAACCTGCGCCTACCTACTGCCGTCATGTCCCGGGGGACCGGACTTACGTAGGGCGTCCGTGACTGCCACTAACTGGCCCAGCCAGAGGGACTGTGTCCATGACTGCCACTAACTGGCCCAGCCAGAGGGAACACTGCGTCGACAAGCCGCGATAGAAGAACAGGCCCAACTCCGGAGTGGCTCTCGAGGGGAGCGACCCCACCGAGGAAAGTATCCGCGTATCTCTGTCGAGCTCAAATGTGGCTCATGCAGGCTATAATCCAAATCCTCGATCAACAAGATCGACTGTAACCAAAGGAACACTGTCTCACACACAGGCTGGAAAACTGCACAGCCGAGACTCACGGTCACTCAAAAGTAGCTCTCAAGATCTCGAGTCTACAACCCAAGTCACTCTCCCGAAGAAACCTGGTCTACAGACTGCTAACAACTCCACTCGGTCCCCAGACACGAGTGTAAATGCATCCCACGATAATCCGACCTCTCGGCCCACTACTTGGGCGAGGAAAACTCTAAGTCCAGAGTGATAAAAAGAATAGTGCAGTGGGAAAGTCTAGAGCAATAACAACCTAGCCCAAGTCGAGGTTTTCTACAGTCTGGCTGAACATGCATCATATGGCAGTGGTGCTAGGTCAAGTTCCAAAATAATTAATAATCAACAGCTTGAAGGGAGCAAGATAATAAACTCAGGATCATCTAACTACAACAGGATCATCAATTCACACATTCTAGCATGCTGTACAACAAACATTAAAATATGCAAGTCCCTAAAGCTAGAATTAGTACACAGTCCGCTGATCTTGACAAGAGGTCACCCACCTGATGCGCTGATCTGTCCAAGTCCTACAGCTGATAATACCAGAAAACAGCAACTCACTGTCCAGTATGTCCAGTACAGTCCAAAATCCCACCTGGGTACAACATAGGGCTACAGTTATACACAAACTCCAAAAATCTGCCCAAATTCACTCGCTGAATTTTCAGCTGCAAAGAAGCCAATACTTCACCTCCTGAAGGTGCTCAATAAATTCCAAATAAAATATCCCTGCGTTCTGCGCGTCGATAGCTTCGAAACAAGTACCTGCACGCCCAAATCGGAGTTCCGTAGGCCAAGAGATAAATTCCACAACACGGGCGCGCGAAAATATACAACCACACAACTGTAAAATCTTGTACAGTTAAAGAAGGAAAATGTATACCTCCGGGATGGCCTCAAGAAATTCCAAAAAAAATACCACGATGATCCTTGCGTCGAGTAGATAAAAAAAGTCTACAAGCACGTCCTGATCCGAGATTTGTACGCGAAGATCTCTTCAAAAGAAGCTGCTGTCTTCACCAAAAACTCACAGCAAGAAGGGTCCCAATGAGCACGAGAAAACACCTCGAAAAACGTGAAATCTGAAAATGTACGAGAACCCAAAATCGTAGCCTCACCTGTTACGAATCCAGCAGCGAAGAAATCGCTCGAAAAGATGGTCGGAGTAGGACGGGGGAGCTCGTACACCGAAGAGAGACGGAAGAAACACCGAAGAAAGAGCGTCGCGCCGCGCCAAGAAAATGAGAATCTCGAAAAGTGTGTCCCTAAAAATCCCCAAACTCTGCAGATGGAAGCTTGATTGCAAGAGGAACAACTTTGGTAAAGGGCCCTTGGTGGTTTGAAGCTCGGAAGTGCCAAAAAGTTGAAGAAGAAGAGGGCTCGGGCTTTATATAGGCTGCAGAAAAACAAATGGGAAAATTCCCGATTTGTCCAACTTTCGGGCGCCCGAATTCGGGCCCAAAGCCAAAATACTGTAGCCGCCCGAAACTTCCTGGTGCAGCCACGTCACCCGCACAGCAAACAGCTGTGCGGGGCGCGCCGGGAGTGGCCACGTGGCACTCCCGGTGACCGACACGTGTCCCGCACAGCAAACAGCTGTGCGGGGCGCGTGCGGTGACGCCGCGTGGCACCTACCCGGTCAAACGGGTAGGTGGCGCCCGCCAGTGGCAGGGCGACACGTGGCCCTGCCACTGTCGCGGTCACACGTGCGGGCAGGCGCCGCACTGGCCGCCTGCCACGCACGCGCCCCGAGGCGCCCGACCGCGACCCCGTGCACCGCGCCTCGTGAGCCCGTGAATGGCGTGACGACACATGTCCTGTGCACCTGGTCCACGCACCCAATTTAGGTTCCGTGGACCGCGCCGCGTGCACCGACCAACCGCGGGATGCCACGTGTCCCCCCGCCCCGGTCCATGCACCGCCGCGCAAACTCTGTAGACCCCGCCTCACGGGCCCGCCAATCAGGCGGCGCCACGTGTCATGCGCCGGGTCCGTGCACCCAGCCGCGGCGCTCTGTGGACCGCACGCTGCGGACCGGCCAATCATGGGCTGCCACGTGGCAGCCGGCGGTCCACGGCCCCTCCCATGCACCGAAATTCAGCAAAAACTTTCGGGAGTCCGTTTTTGGGCATCCGGACTCAGAATTTAACAAGCAAATAGCCGTTTCCAAGCGTTTTTCCGCGCTGAATCCATTTCCAAGCTCAGTTTGGCCAAAAATCTTTTCAAAATTTTGGCAAACACAGCCGAAGGCCAACACAGCTGAAGATAACTCACAGGGTCCATCTGTAGCATCCCCTTGATGCACAATGGGCCAGACACACCGACAATAGGTGTTCTAAACAATGGATTCACTAGAAAAAGCTGCATGGGAATCTGGGCCACCACATTTATAGTGTCATTTGTGTTTTGAGCTTCTGATGAGATTATCCTAGATCATGGGTTAAGCATCTCTGATTTGATAGTAGAGGTGGTTCTCCCACTTAGTATGAGAGTTTTGGGGTTCTAGCAGATCGAGTCGTGGAGGTTTCTCGACTTAGCCATGGGTTGTGCATTATCAGATTGAGTCTTAGAGGATGCTCCGACAGATTATATGAGGATTTGGGCATTTCCTGTTGAGTCGTGGAGTCTTTTCTGGTTGAGTTGTGCTATTTGAGCATTGAGTTTCCGATCTGTTTGATCGTGGATCATAGCCTGCATGTGCCGCTTGTTGAGACAGTTAAGACAGATAAGATACTTGAGCTCGGTGGGGTCGCTCCCCTCGAGTTACGCTCCGGATGCGACTAGTTGATACACTAGAGGTCGCTTTGAGATTGAGATAGTCCGATTGGACACCCTGGTTGATACACTAGGGGCCCTAGTTGATACACTAGGGGGCGCAGGCTTGACTGGACCCGATGTGGCAGTCATTGAGATTGGGTGATATGAGCATTGATACTGAGGTATTTTTTTAGTAGTAGTGAGGGTATGCATAGCATGTTTATGATAGAGTTTCCTTTCTGAGCATGATGGTTGAGACATTTTAGCTGTAGTTTTCATTCAGCTTACCTTTTATCTATCTATTTATCTGCATACCTATTTGTTTGCCTCCAGTAGACTTAGTGGGCATACCGTGGATATTGGTGACGGTACCCACTGAGATCTACCTTCTGCAGTAGATCTCACACCCGCTGCGATGACAGGTTACTGAGGTTGCTGTTCCGGCTTAGCACGCGCGGAGGCAGCTGATCGAGGTGAGGACGTGGCCGAGTAGTTCCTTACCAGCATTGAGAGTCAGAGGTAGATGTACCCGATATTATGTTTTATGATTCCACTTTTGTACTGGACAGTCTGAGAGATTCATGAGTTGAGGGTTGTACCTATACTTTTCATAGTTGAGAGACTTGTATTGAGGATTTTTATTCATTTCATATGTTCAGTTTGATTTCGGTAGTTTTAGTTCTTTTTTCAGCTCTGATACATGTTTAGATATAGATCTTTTGCAGGGTAGACGCTTCGTCTGTGGGGCAGTTTCCGTACAGACGGCGGATCTTTTGGCGAGCCCGGGTCGCAGTTTCGACCCCGGGGCGTGACAATAACGGGTTCCCGAGATGCCAGAAATCGGGTGGACCTCGATGGTAGCATCAGCATCTATATCAGAGTGGCGCAGCGGTAGCGTGGATTTGTTATCTGCGGAGGACCTTACTCGTCACCTCAGTGTGAGCAGAGACAGAGGTCGTGCTCCCTATGTGGATAGTTCTAATTTTCCTTGTAGATTGAGCGACAACCACTTGCATTGAGCGAATGAACCTGTGCCGCCCGGTTGGAGGGCGCCCCAGCAGCGGATCGGGTTGTCGCAGGTGTGAATTCATCACAGCGGTCGGAGTTAGAGCATGTTGCATTCCTGCATGGACTAAAGGCAGATTTGTTACCACGTGCACTAAAGGTACAGGTTTCTGTTGGTGTTGTGCATGTGGAGGAGGCATTTGGATCATGTCCAGTGCAGCTGAGACTTCGAGTTACCAGCAGACTTATTGGTAATTGTGGCAGTTCGGTATCTTGACCATGTGCTTGAGAGTGATTGGCACAACGCCATAGGATGTTTTGGCTGAGGAGAGAGAGGACGTCGATTTTCTGCGAGGCAGACGAGAGGAGGTTTGGTTGTTAAGACTGTTAGAGCACACAGGCTTTAGCGACAGTGTGAGAGGTGCTTACGGTGGCACCGGGACTCAAGGATATCTCTGTTGCCCACGAGATCCCGGGTGTGATTTCACCTGAGCTGTTGATGATGCCGCCGGTTAGGGAGATAGAGTTTGCGTTTGACATGGTTCGGGGAACCGCGCCACCCTTGACAGCACCTCATTGGAGATTGCCGATAGAGCTGAGAGAGCTGATGGCACAGTCGCAGGATCTGATGGATCGAGGGGTCGGTTTGACCTAGTGCCACGCCGTTGATGCACAGTGGTGATGCCACGTCGTTGACACATGACTGTGAGGGTCCTTTTTGGTTCGAGTGTAGACAGGTCCGGGTGGAATTTAGGACATTTCGATGGAGTTATACTCCGGCAGTATTGTATGATGCGAGTACCTACTTGGAATCAGACAGCCGAGGACTTTGCCTAGATAGCAGTCAGGAACTGGTAAGGGCATTATGAACGCACAATGAGGCCAAATGAAATAATTAATGCCCTGTTGTCTTCAAGATTCAAGGAATTGTGTGTTCCAGTTACACTTGGACGGATTGGGAGCAATGTTCCCGGAGGACATTATGATTTACTCCCAGAGCGACTTGGAGTACGTGGAGCACTTGTGGATATGCTACAATGCTTGGGTGGAAGAAGCTGTAGGCCGTGTTATTGAGGTATAAGTTTTAGCTTTAGAAGCTTACCTTCTTGGGTCACATTGTGTTAGCCGTAGGGGCGGCGGTGGAATTCCGCCAATATGGATACTATTTGGGAATTGGCCGAGATCAATATTTAGGGTCAAGGTAAGGAGCTTCTTAGACTGGGCAGTACCAGGAGAGCTTGGCAATCGGATGATGAGACTGATACCAGCGCCAATGCTAGTATCTCCGGTGTTGAGAGAGAGATCTGCGAGTTTTAGTGATGCCTCCTATAGCGACTGTGGAATGGGTTATTGTTGAGCATTCTGGATTACCCCGACAGGGCCACTGTGATGGCGGGTACCTGGAGCAGGGGAGCTGTCTGGGGTTGAGTTCGATGATTCCACAGCTGGCGCTGTGTGGATTGTTGAGGTAAACATGGCTTGTGGTTGTGTCCCTGGGGGTTCCTTTGGATGATAGACCGCGGCTGAGTAGTTCACTCGGATGGTCAAGATTCGGGAGTGACCGAGTGAGGATCCCTCCTTGTTAGGATTCTTTTCCTTATTGAATGATAGTGTGGGTACGCTTCGGATTGCCTTGGTTGAGTTGACACAGGATGTGGTATGGTGCGTGTTGCACTGGTGATGAATTTGTTTCCCCCAACTTTTTTATGGAGCCCCTATGTTGTTTCACGTCTCAGCTCAGGAATGTTTTGCTTTTGGATCCCTCGCCCGTGATTGACTCGCTCCTTTTTGAGAGCTATGAGTGTTTGGAGTACGAGGGACGCCCGTTGCGAATTCTGGCTCGAGAGATGAGAGGATTGCGCAACTAGGCCATGCCGTACTGGTTGTTGTTGTTGTTGTTGAGGAGTAATCACGGGGAGTGAGAGGTGACTTGGGAAGCTAGAGACAGTGATGATGAGTACTTATCCTTGGTGTTTGTGACTCCTGGTGGAATTGAGCTAGTTTCGAGGACAAAACTTTATTTAGTGGGGGAGGATGTGAGGACCCAGATCCCCACGACGAGAGTACTGGTTGACCAGCAGCTCCTGGAGGCCTATGTGGCGTGTCGGTGGCGTTTGTGCACCAATTGGACACTAGTGATGGACTCAGTGTGTTTAATGGATCACGAGAGTAGTCAGATGACCCCGACGAATGTTTAGAAGTGGTTTCACGCGCAATGGATATTAAAATTGGGCTCAGCGCGAAGTTTGGACAAAAGAACACCTTTCCGGATGCCTTCGGCAATTTTTAGAGTTGGAATTTGGCAGAACGGACAGCGGATTCGGATTCAGCGCATGAAAACGTTGAAAATGGACTATTACTTGTATTTTTCGGAGCCCAGATGACCCGGCACGGATTTCGAGGCAGCTATTACTGTTCCGGCGGACGGGGGCAGCGTCGGCGGCGGCGGGCAGCGGCGGAGCGCGGCGGCGCGGGCTCGGGCAGGCGGCGGAGCGACCGCGGGCAGGCGCGCGGTCCACGCCGCGTGCAACGGAGGCAGGACATGTGGCAGCTTGTGACTTGTTGGTGTTGTGGGTGCGGTCCACGGGAGAAAATGAGCGGGTGTACGGTGGACCGGAGGGTGGACACGTGGCGGCCACTAGTTGGCGGGTCCACATGCGCGCGGTCCACGGAGCGGGTGCAGGCCGCCTCGGGGCACGTGCGTGCAGGGTGGCAGGCGGCGGCGCAGGCGCGCACGTGGGCGCGGTCGGTTGATTGAGTGCGGTCCACGTGTCGACGCCTCCGCGCGCCACGTGTCGAGCAGCGGATGGCCCTGCATGGCTGTCCGCTGTTCGGGCGAGACGTGGCGGGCCCTGGGCATTCCGGGCGTGAACAGTGTTGGGCCGGGCCCAACACTGTAGCCGCCCGGTTCGTGCGGGCGCCCGAAAAAACGGCCCAAAAGCCCAATTTCGGATTTTTCGGGTTGAGCCTATAAATGGGCCCTTTTGCTCACCGAGTAGAACCTTTTCCTGAGCTCTTCGGCCAGTGCACCCTTCACCGAAGTTGTTGATCTCCTTGCTGTGCATCTCGTGGAGAAGGCCCGGATTTTTTTGAGGCCGCTACGTCGACGACTTCGGCATAGTAGCGCAGAGCGACGTTCCTTCAACGAAGGCCCGTTATCGTCGCATTTTGGTCTCAGAGGTCCACAGAGCTACCCCGACAGTTTTTTGGATGATTCTTGCGGCGTTGGATTCACGAGAGGTAGATCTATGATTCTTGTATTGTCTTCTTTTCTCAGATTTGAGCTTTGTTTGGGGTTCCGGGTACGTTTTTAACCCCGTTTGCCGCTGATGGAATTTCTGGACAGCGACACCTTGCCGGATTTTTATCTCCGCGCTCAGGCATCGGATGGAGACGTGCCTGTACACTTTTTGCATCTACGCGTCGCAAGGATTACTGTCATATTTTTCGTGGAATTTTCCGAGGCTTGCCCGAAGGTATACTTCTTCCCCCTTTACTGTGCAGAGTATTACAGTTGTGTTGATGCGAGGTTTTGCGCGCCCAGTGTTGTGGAAATTGTAACTCGGCCTACGGGGCTCGGAATTGGACGTGCAGGTACCTGTTTCGAAGGTCTCGACGCGACGATCACGACAGTGTTTATGTTGGATTTTTCTGAGTTCTTGCTGTAGGTGAAAAATCCACATCTTTGGGACTGTTCCAACAGATTTGTATGTACTTGGATATTTTGGAATAAAAGTGTAACTTTGGACCTTTTGTTGTACCCAGGAAGGTTCACAAATGTTTTTGGAACACTGCTAGGAGCCGAGGTTGGCGCGACATGTACAGTGGATACGGGTTCAGCAGATATGGTTAGCAAGTGGCCGCGCTCTTCACCGACCCCAGGTTTGCCTTGGATTGAGCACTTCAGGTGGGTAAGCTTAATATTAGTAACTGTATAAGGCAATGATAAGATCTTCATGGATGATTATGTTACGGTGAATGTAAGTGCACTTGTGGGAATGTCACCCCTCCATGACTAATAGCATGCAAGTTTAATGTACAACCCATATTTAGCATCGAGAGGAAAACCTTAAAGAATGGCCTAGATCATGTGGTTATTGTACATGTTTATTCATTAGCCTACTTGTGTGAGATTGGTACAGCAAAGTAGGAACATTTTAGCATGCTTTGCTATTATATGTTTCACCCTCTTTTATCATTTCTGAGGACAAAAGCATGCTTGCATGGACATTTAGTTAGGCCATCTTTTACTGCTGCACTACTTTTGGAACTTGACTTAGGAGAAATCATGTTATCCTTTTCTCCTTCTTTGTTAGTCAGGCGGTCTGTGTTGCTCGGGTGCGAGCAGGGGTCTGGGGTAGTGTAGTCGGGACATGGGTGTCAGGGACGGGTTGTGTTGGATTTCGGTTGGCAGGATTTTGCGGTGACCGCGGACTTTGGGCGGTTGACCAGAGGTCGGTTATAGGACTTGATTATAGACGGCAGGGTATTGCGGCAACCGCGGATATTGGACGGTTGACCAGATATTTATTTATGCACCAGATTGGGTATCTGATTTCTCTAGTGGACAGAGTTTCCCACTATTTGAGTACTTTAGCATCTAATTGAGGACCGAGGCTTTCTTTATTGGTTGGGCTTTCCCACTTTGATCAGAGTCATGATCCAGTCCTGCTGATTTATACTTATATTACTGGTTACTGAGATACTATACTCGTGTGGGTCGCTCCCCGCGAGTGCCACTCCGGAGTGTTATACATACTTTGAGTCCTTGAGACTCCTTCTTTTCATCGGTGTTATGCGTCGGCCAGCATACCCGATACAGGCAAGGCACAGCAGGCAGTACCAGTTTTACTGGTGGCACAAGATTGGGTTTATTACAGGCATTTACTTTATTGTTGCACTCGTGTCAGAGGGACTGAGTGGAGTCTAGTAGCTGTGTTTAGACCAGTGCTAGTGTTGTTGGGAACCGTTTGGGGATTGACGGTGGTCCCAAGGTCTTTGTGAGTTAGTCGACCGTTGTGCGAGAGGTTTGGTGATCTTGAGTTTATCCGTTCTGAGAGGGAGCGTGGAATTTGACTATAGCCTGCATGAGCCACTACTCGATAGCGAGTTAGTCTGTTTGGACGCCCTACATGATTCCTGCCCGTCAGCGGGAGGAGGTTGTAGGTTGGCGCAGGTTGACTGGACCAGATGTGGCAGTCAGCTCGATTGGGTCGATTGTGCACTTCATGTGCTAGTGGTTGCATACCATTCTTTGATTCTCCCCTCTTGAGCATTTAGATGGAGGCATGGTAGCTGTTGAGTGTCATCAATGTTCTTGTTCAGTTCTCACGACTTTGGTTAGTTTTTGTCTCTTGAGGACTTAGTGGGCAGACCGTCGGGTCTGGCAGTGGTACCCACTGAGAACTCCCTTTTTGGTGTAGTTCTCACACCCTTTGGGGGTTTTCCCCTTCCTTTTTCGTTCCTCTCATTTGTTTTGCAGAGTCTTAACAGGTGTTGCTGATTCTGCGGTTGTTGATCGAGGCGAGGGAGTCGCGAGCTAGATCCCTACCCGTCGTTGGAGAGTAGCGGTACCCTGACAGAGGAGATCTTCATTAGATTAGTCATTTTATTTTCTCTTTTGAGAGACTGTTGTAGTAAGGATATGATATGTATTGAGAGCCTGTACACTGATGTATTTATTGGAGATACCTCCTTGTTGAGCTATGAGTTTTGTATCTGAGGATATTGTTCGATTATCATTTTTAGGAGGTGGACATTGTTATACTATTTTCCTGCTGTACAGCGGTTGATTTTATTTTACAGCAGTTTTATCTTCTAGCTCTGATATCTGTTAGCTGTAGCACTATTCTTGCAGGTAGGACGCTTCGCCTATGCGGAGTTTGGCATAGGTGGCGGATCTGTTGGCGAGCCCGGGTCACAGTTTCGACCCCGGGGCATGACAAGGACCCTCACAGTCGTGTATCAACGACGTGGCATCACCACCGTATACCAACGGCGAGGCATCACCACCGTATACCAATGGCGTGGCATCACCACCGTATATCAACGACGTGGCACTTGGTCAAACAGACCCTCGATCCATTAGATCCTGCAACTGCGCCATCAGCTCTCTCAGCTCTACCGGCGATATCCAATGAGGTGTTGTCGAGGGTGGCACGGTTCCCCGAACCACGTCAAACGCAATCTCTATCTCCCTAACCGGCGGCATCGTCAACAGCTCAGGTAAAATCACACCCGGGATCTCGTGGGCAACAGAGATATCCTTGAGTCCCGGTGTCGCCGCATGCACCTCTCACACTGTCGCTAAAACCTGTGTGCTCTAACTGTCTCAACAACCAAGCCTTCTCTCGTCTGCCTCGCAGAAGGTCAAAGTCCTCTCTTTCCGCAGTCAAACATCCTGTGGCATTGTGCCAATCAATCTCAAGCACATGGTCAAAATACTGAACTGCCACAATTACTAATAAATCTGCCGGTAACTCGCGGCCTCAACTGCATTGGACATGATCCAACAGCCTCCTCCACATGCACCATACCAACAGGAACCTGTACCTCTAGTGCACGTGGTAACAAATCTGCCTCTAGTCCATGCAGGAATGCAACATGCTCTAACTCCGACTGCTGTGATGAAATCACACCTGCGACAACTCGATCCATTACCGTGGCGCCCTCCAACCGGGCGGCACAGATTCATCCGCTCGATGCAAGTGGTCGTCGCTCAGTATGTCATAACATATCTTGATTAACCACGTAGGGAGCACGACCTCTGCCTCTGCTCACATTGAGGCGACGAATATGGTCCTCCGTAGATAACAAATCCACGCTACCGCTGCGCCACTCTGATAAAGACGCTGATACTGCCATCGGGGTCCACCCGATCTCTGATATCTTAGAAATCCAATACCCTGGAAAAAGAAATCAGAAATGCCTCTGCCGGCCGATCTGTCCTCCATCATCCGGCGCCAAGCACCAATATCCAAAACTCGCCTCTGGCAGCCGATCCCTATCCAAAGGAACTGCAGCACCGCGCTCCATACCCAATGCCTACTCCAACGAGGCGTCAAAACCTGTAACGGAGGGACTGAATAAACTGAAAGGTATCCTGGCGCAATCCACTCCCAGTCTCACATATCCTATGCGTCTCGTCCCTCGAAACCTGGAGCGCGTAGTTCAACAACTGCATAAACTCTCTAGCACAGTGAGGCTCTCACTTGATCACTCCATCACCACTAACCACGACTCTGCCTCCAAAGGCTCCAACTCAATCTTACGAGTCGGGGTGGTTCATCTGCCAAATCTGGCTCAATAGATCGATCATGTCCCCTCAGCTCACCAGCTGTCAACTATCCACCCTGCCTCGGTGCCTCGACACTAAACATTGGCACGGAGGGGCCTACTCAGTGCTCCGACAACTGTGTCACCCAGACCAGCTGCTCACTCTCCCGCTGATATGCCTCTGACGATCCTGTCATCTGGGTCCGAAACTCACTGACCTCAATCCGAATATTCGGCCCAAACCAACCGCTCAAGCTCAACTGCTATGACAGGATGCACACGGGTCAAAACCCAGCGTCGGGGAGACACCGCTCGCCACGACGAAACTGCAAAACAGCACATAACAGCGCTCTACCCAATCCAGCGAAAGTCTAAAGCATGTCACCCGTTCCACAGCATTATGTTGTCTGCAGCCAACATAATCACTTAGGAGAATAAACATGCTAATCACTCTTCCCGTCCCATGGGAGAGGTATAAAACTCAATCAGGACTCTCGTTATAAATCACGACTCTCACGAAGTCGACCAAGGGTCAAACCATAAGCCTAGGGTTTCTAAGTCCACCATGACCTACAACCTAGGCTATGATACCAACCTAATCTGTCACGCCCCGGGGTCGAAACTGTGACCCGGGCTCGTCAACAGCTCCGCCACCCATGCCAAACCCGTATAGGCGAAGCGTCCTACCTGCAAGAAAAGTACTATAACTGAACAGATATCAGAGCTATAAATAAAAATCTGCTGTAAACTAAAATCAATCACTGTACAACTGGAAATAATACAACAATGTCCATCTCCCAAAAATGATAACCATACAATATCCCCATATACAAAACTCAGAACTCAACAGGGAGGTATCTCCAATAAATACATCAGTGTACAGGCTCTCAATACATATCATATCCTCACTACATCAGTGTCTCAAAAGAGGAAAATAAAATAGCTAATCTACTGAAGATCTCCTCAGAAGGGGTACCGCTACTCTCCAATGACGGGTAGGGATCTAGCACGCGACTCCCTCGCCTCGATCAACAACCACAAAATCAGCAACACCCGCTAAGACTCTGCAAAACAAAGGAGAGAAAAGAAGAGGAGGGGGAAAACCCCCAACGGGTGTGAGAACTACACCTAAAAAGGGAGTCCTCAGTGGGTACCGCCACCAGGCCCGACGATCTGCCCACTAAGTCTACTAGAGGCATAAGATAACCAAAACAGTAAAGACTGAAATAAGAAAGCTGGAGACTCTCAACAGCTACTATGCCACTATCTAAATGCTCAAATGGGAAGAACCAAAGAATGGTATGCAACCACTAGCACATGAAGTGCACAATCGACCCAATCGAGCTGACTGCCATATCTGGTCCAGTCAAACCTACGCCCACCTACAACCACCTCCCGCTGACGGGCAGGAATTATGTAGGGCGTGAAAACTGACTAGCTCGCTATCGAGTAGTGGCTAATGCAGGCTATAGTCAAAATCCACGCTCTCTCTCAGAACGGATAGCCTCAAGATCACCAAATCTCTCGCACAACGGTCGACTTACTCACAACGACCTCGGGACCACCGTCAATCCCCAAACGGTTCCCAACAACACTAGCACTGGTCTAAACACAACTACTAGACTCCACTCGGTCCCCTTGACACGAGTGCAACAATAAGCAAATATTTGTAATAAACCCAATCTAATGCCACCAGTAAAACTGGTACTGCCTGCTGTGCCTGCCTGTATCGGGTATGCTGGCTGACGCATAACACAGATGAAAAGGAGTCTCAAGGACTCAAAGTATGTATAACACTCCGGAGTGGCACTCGAGGGGAGCGACCCACACGAGTAAAGTATCTCAGTAACCAGTAATATAAGTATAAATCAGCAGGATTGGATCATGACTCTGATCAAAGTGGGAAAGCTCAACCACTAAAGAAAGCCTCGGTCCTCAATCAGATGCAAAAGCACTCAAATAGTGGGAATCTCCGTCCACTAGAAGAAACTGATACCCAATCTGATGCAAAAGTAAACATCCGGTTAACCGTCCAATATCCGCGGTTGCCGCAATACCCTGTCGTCTACAACCAAGCCCTATAGTCGACCTCCGGTCAACCGCCCAAAGTCCGCGGTCACCGCAAAACCCTGCCAACCGCAATCCAGCACCACCCGTCCCTGACACCAATGTCCTTGCTACACTACCCCAGACCCCTACTCGCACCTGAGCAACACAGACCGCCTGACTAACAAAGAAGGAGAAAAGGATAACATGGTTTCTCGTAAGTCAAGTTCCAATAAGTAGTGTAGCGATAGAAGGTGGCCTAACTATATGTCCATACAAGCATGCATTTGTTCTCAAGAAGAACGTAAGAGAGTAAATCACATGCCAAAATCACCAATACCTACACCTGTCCATAATCCTCGATCATAATAACTCCTCAGAGTAAAAATTCGCACATAGCTATATAATCCTGCCCCATCGCATAAACCAACCACATAAAAGGTTATGTGCTAACATGGCATGTTACATAATCACATAGGGTAATATTATCCTAGGTAAGCTTACACTAATCATCGACATAGATATCCAAATCATGCAAGTCCTCAGTATACCTCATAAATACTATTCTTGCAATTATTTACACAATTATTATTACCAAGCTTACCTACCTCTCAATCACAAAACATGTACCCTAGACATGCATGCATCCTAACATAAAGAATTAGAGAACCGTCCACCGGTTCTGGAAACAAACCTGAAACGCTTTCCGCAGGCAAAGCTGAAATCGGTGTAGAGCGTGGCCACCTGCTAACATAATCTGCTGAAACCCGCACCCACGGTACATGTCGCGCAAGTCTCGGCTCCAAACAACATCACCCCAACATGCAACACCACAACAACCAA
Source organism: Tillandsia leiboldiana (assembly GCA_029204045.2). Classification (NCBI taxonomy): domain Eukaryota; kingdom Viridiplantae; phylum Streptophyta; class Magnoliopsida; order Poales; family Bromeliaceae; genus Tillandsia; species Tillandsia leiboldiana. Next base: position 7,210,112 of record CM055069.1, on the reverse strand, counting down.
CAAACAACACAACTTACTAATCAATACCCCCAAACATATACTTGTTATTTTTCCAAAATAGCACAAAGAAGGGCATCCTCACCTCCAGGCAGCGCTCCAAAAATTCCAGAAGATTCACGGTTGCGATCCTCACGACGAGTAGCCCCAAAACGAGTATTTACACGCCCCGTTCCGACACTTGTAGGCCGAGTTACAAATTATACAATGCGGGGCGCTGACAATTCACAACACTGCAAAAACTACGGGATACAACCTCGAAAAAGCTTAAATCTCACTTGTGAGATGAACTCGAAAAAATCCGAAAAAATAACTGCTACGTTCGTCGCGTCGAGCCCTTCGAAACGAGTACCTGGATGTCCCAATCCGAGTTTTGTAGCCCAAGTTACAAATTCCACAAGATAACCATCTCGAAATTCCCTGAGTACAAAAACTGTACAACTCAGTCCAGAAAAATAGAATTTTCTTACCTTCGGGAAAATTCAGTAAAATCCAGAAAAATTACGAGGACGTTTCTTGCGATGAGTAGATGCAAAACGACTATAGGCACGCCTCCATACGATGCCTGAGGGTGGAGATAAAAAATCGACAAGCCTCCGTAGTCCAAAACCTCACAGCAGGAAAATGCGTCACAGAAACACCTCGGGAACAGTGCCGAAAGCTCCAAACGAGGAGAAGTGAACAACACTGAAAACGAATCCTTACTTCTCGAGAACGCGATGCCGTGAAAATCGGCTCAAAATTCCATTGGGGTGATCCGGTGTGCCTCGCGGACTGAAGAGCGACGGTAATAGCCAATAATCCAAAGTGCGTCGCTGTGCGGCGCGTCGCAGATAATGCCGAAGCCGGAGTCTCCAAAAATGCCCAAGGTCCAAGGGAGGGTAGAAAACACAGTGTAGAAGCCTCTGTGAAAGAGGGGAGTTCCAGAAATGCCAAAAACCCCGCTCACAAGCCTCTTGCTGCCTATTTATAGGCTGAAATCCGGGTCCAAAAATACACTTCCTAGTGCACTTTCCGGGCGCTCGAATCTTTCGGGCCCCCACAGTGTACCAGGAAGTCCCCCCCCCCCCCCCCCCCGCTGTGCGCCCGAAACACTCCGGGTGTGCCACGTCACCCACATAACAGGGAACAGCGACCACAGCCGCTTGTTACCTGCCACGTGGCATGGTCCACGCATGCGGGTGCTTTGCACCCGCCAACCACACGCAACCACGTGGACCGCACTCAGAGGCGGCCCACGTGCGCACGCGTGCTCCCCGCGCAGCACCTACGACTCTGACCGGCACGCAGCCCGAGGCAGCCCCCAGCCTGTTCCGTGGACCAAGACCACAGCACCCACCAATCCTGTCACGCCACGTGGCCTGCCTCCGGTGCACGCCGGCCCGTGGAACGCGCGCCTGCCCACACGCCCGCGTGCCTGCCCGCGCCCGCATGCCTGCCCACGCCCGCACGCCTGCCCGCGGTCGCCCGCCGCCTGCCCGAGCCCGCGCCGCCGGCGCCGGAACAGTGCCCCCCTTGTCTCGAAATCCGTGCGCGGCACCCAAGCTCCGAAAAATACAAGTGAATAGTCCATTTTCATCGTTTTCGCGCGCTGATTCCAAATCCGCTGTCTGTTTTGCCCAATTCCAACTCTAAAAATTGCCAAAGGCATCCGAAAAGGTGTTCTTTTGTCCAAACTTCGTGCTGAGTCCAATTTTAATATCCGTTTCGCGCGAAACCACTTCTAAACATCCGACGGGGTCCTCCGATCACTCACGTGATCCAATTTAAGCCCGAAGTCCATCACTTGTGTCCAAATTGTGCACAAACACCACCGACACGCCAAGTAAGCCTCTAGAAAATGCTGGTCATATTGTAGTAGCCCTGCAGAGATCCAGGTCACCACATCGCAGGCGGCGCTGGCAGCGCGCACGTGGGCGCGGCAGGGCGCTTTGACCGAGTGCGCTCCACGCGTCGGCACCGCGGCGAGCCACGCGGCGTTCGGCGGGTGGCCCGTATGGCTGTCCGCTGTTCGCTGGGTGACGTGGCAGCCTCTGGGGGATTCGGGCGCGCACAGTGTTGGGCCGGGCCCAACACTGTAGCGGCCCGAATCTTTCGGGCGCCCTGTTTTGGGGCCCGAAAGCCCAATGACGAGGCTTTTTGGATTGGGCCTATATATAGCCCCCTTCCACCTCGAGTTTGGGTTTTTTACCGAACTCTCCTTGTCACGCCCCGACGTCGAATCTGCGACCCGGGCTCGCCAACAGATTCGCCGCCCATACGGGAAGCCCCGTATAGACGAAGCGACTAACCTGCAAAAGATCAACTATACTATACAGATATCAGAGCTGAAAGTAAAATGCTAAAAATGAAAATATATACAACTCAAAGTCCTCCCTAAAAACATAAGTCTCTCAAAAGAAAAGTACAACTCTATACCTCACTACAAAGGTCTCTCAACATGAACTCTCAAAAAGTAAGGGGGTATGTCTACTCTCTGGACGACGACTGGTAGGAATCTATCTCGCGACTCCCTTACCTCGATCAGCCGGATCAGCAACTAGAGCAGCAGGAACAGGAGTAAAAGTCCCTGGGGAAAAAGACACCACGCCGGGTGTGAGAACTACATCCCAAGTAGTTCTCAGTGGGTGCCGCCAACAAGCCCGACGGTCTGCCCACCAAGTCTACTAGAAGCATAAAGTAACCATATAATACAGAAATGAAAGGGCTGGAAAAGTAACTCTACAGCTACTAAGCCTCTATCTATATGCTCAAAAAGTGGAACAGATGAAAACATGATGCATCTACTAACTCTCAAAGTATAGTCACCCAATCTACACTGACTGCCGCATAGGGTCCAGTCAAACCTGCGCCCACCTACTGCCTCACATCCTCAACAGGACGGGTCTACCGTAGGGTGTCCGTGACTGCCAAAACTGGCCCAGCCAGAGGGACTGCGTCGACAAGTCGCGATAGCAAGTAACCGGCCCAACTCCGGAGTGGCACTCGAGGGGCGAGACCCCACCGAGGAAAGTATCCGCGCATCTCTGTCGAGCACAATATGGCTCATGCAGGCTATAGTCCAAACCACGATCAACAAGATCAACTAACAACACCAACGCTCACTCACAGGCTGGAAAACCACACAGCCGGGACCACCGTCCGCCAGACGGCTCCCACAACAGAACACTAAACTCACAGATAACACAGGAAAGACCGACACCATAAGGGTTTGGAAATCCGATAGGTCGGTGCTTTGAACCCTATCAAACAAGAACAGACTCTAGGCTCTGCCTATCGAAGTTCCCGACCCCCTTATAGTTCGGGAACACGACAACCTCGGTACAACACGCTGAAGACACCAACCAGGGCCCGAAAGTTCCGGGAGACCTACACCTACAACCCTATCAAACAAGAACAGGTTCCAGGCTCGGCCCCCGTGGCTTCCGTCCTGACAAAGGTACGGCCCCTTGTAAGACCTGACCTTTGTTTTGGCTTTCCCTTTTTATTTCACTTATGGCGGTTCGGTAGAGGGGTTAATTTTTCGTGTTTACTGGACAGACCGTCGGGGCTCGCGGGTATTTTTAGGTGCTAGAGCTCGCGAAACGGAGAACGGTGGGGCGATCGGATTCGAATTCTGACCCCGGGAACTCCCAGAATTTATTTTGAAGTTTGCAGTCTTTTCGGATGCTCTGAAATCCGTGCTGGCAATCTGCACGGTTATCGAGGTAATCCGGACCCCTTAATTTAATCTCTGAGGGACTGGGACGTGACCCGAGGATTTAATCTTTCGATCCGCTCGTTTCCTTGATCACGTTAGGTCAGAGGAGGCGACTAAAAGGGGAGGGCGAACAGAAAAATATCCCCAACCCTACGTGATTTGGACGGTCGAGTAAGGAGAGAAAGAGGAACCCGTACCCACTTCCGCTTGCGTTCCAAGGTTTCGGCGCAGTGCTCAATCGGGGATAGCCAAGAGAAGGGCGAGGACTTGGCCTTGGGTGGATCGACCGGGCGAATGTGGGCGATCCCTCCTCCTTCTTCCCTCGTGAATCAAGGTGTGTTTTGTTTGGGGCGTTGTTGATTTGCGTAGGTTTTCTTTTACGGTTTCGGTTTTGTGGGTTGTCTTGCGATCGGGGATCACCGCGCCGCCGCCGCCAAGGACGGGGTGGATGCTGCCACCGCGGGGTCGCCCGCACCACGGGCAGCGCACCCGGGCGGCTCCTGGCCACGCGGGGCCGCCCGCAATCGCCCGCACCCGCAGGCAGGGCGCCCGCGCGGCTCGTGGCCGCGCGGGGACGTCCGCAGGTGGGGCGCCCGCGCGGGCTGGTGCCGCGCGGGGTCGCCCGCACCCGCGGGCAGCGCGCCCGCGCGGCTTGTGGCCGCGTGGGGCCACCCGCAGGTTGGGCGGCCGCGCGGGCTGGTGCCGCGTGAGGTCGCCCGCACCCGCGGGCAGCGCGACCGCGCGGCTCAGTGCTGCCCACGCGGGTTGGGGCCGCGCGGGGCTGTCCGCAGGCTGAGTGCGCGCCGCACGGGTCGGTGTCGTGTGGGGAACTCCGCCGCGCGGAGTCCGGGGATCGCGTCGGTCGTCTGTTTTCGGCCTGGAGACGGTGTCGGTGTTGGATCTCTTAGTCATGACATACCCTTGTTCCTTCAGGAGTGCGGGACATTGTTGGCAACAAGCGCACGGTCACGGACGGGTCGAGCGCCGGACGACACGCACGAGGTGGGTACTTCTCCGGGGATTTTGGGGATAGGCATATATCGATAGAAATAACATGTTTGGGCAAAGGTGAATAGTATGTGGACCATATAATTATTTAACTAACCCTGTTGCACTACTTTTACTTATTGTCGTATATGAGGCTCTTGTTTTGCTACACGCACACCGGCGGTTTGGCCACCGCAAGGGTGTGCTTTTTCGGAAAAGTGGTACGTTGACCCGTGTACCCCACGTGACGGTGACGTAAGAAGGGGGCCCTCGTGGGTGGGGGGTGTGAGCGGTGATGCCGAGGCGGGTGCTCGGCGGCCGAGGCAGGTGCTCGGCGGGGGGGCACCGGGGCAGGTGCTCGGTGTGGTTGTCAGGAAAGGTGCCCGGTTTTGCTTGGTACAGGGTTTGGTCACTGTTGTTTGTACGTTGAGGAGGACGGTTGCTCCGGTCGCCGTGGTTTGCGTCACTTTTAGCCCTTTTTGCATACTATGTTATTTCTAGTCACTGACTTTCCACTCCGTGACAGGTTCGTCCAGGGGCGAGTGCTAGGGCGCTGGTGAGGCCGCGAGAGTGCTGTGCTGACTTTTAGCGACATCAGATACAGTGACTCTTCTTTCCTTGTCTTTTATTATTCATGTTAGTTAGTTGTGAATTGCGATGCCCCCGTGGGATCGATGTGGATGTTGATTCTTCTTTCATAATTGCCGAGTGAATGTCGTCCCTTTTCCTTACTTGGCCGTTTTAAAACTACGAACAACACAAACAAGGAAAACGTTTGCGAAAACCATTTTTAAAACGTGGGTGTCGAGTGGGCACCGTTTCTAAAACCTTGTGGGATTTATGTGATTTCGAAAATGGTTTTTACAAAATTTGGCATCGGGTGGGTGCCGCCTTCAAAATTCTGTGGATTTATGTGGCTTTGAAATGGATTTTTTAAAACATCGGCGTCAGGTGGGCGTCGCTTTCAAAACTCTGTGATTATTTATCCTTTTAAAATCGTCGGCCCTTTTCAAAGTGTAATAGTTGATAGAATGTATGGTTTGCATGTTGAAGGTGTCTGTGCCTCGGTCTAGTGTGGTTAAAGCCTGTATGAGATGCTTTATGTAGTTAGGACGCCGTGCATATACAGAGGAGACTCTGCCCGTTTGCAGAGTGAATTTGCATATGCGGCGGGTCTGTGCGCGCACTGGGGTGGAATGGTTTTCAAAAAAAAAATGTTACGCTAATTTGGGAGCATCGGTGGCTCTCCTTCCGCGCGTTTGAACACCCGGGGCGTGACAAATTAAGATGGTATCAGAGCACGAACTTTAACCATAATAGTCGGGGCCCAACATCCACGGGGCGCAATACACTAGCTACTGATTAATAAAGTGAACATTGGGTAGACAAGTAGAACGCGAGTGCTCGTGGGGGGGGGGGAATAGTATAATTCCTTTTAGGGCCAGAGTTTTGTGGTGTTACTTTAGTTTAATCTAGAAGTAACTGGTTTGTGCATGTGTTCATATCCTGGCCAGAACTAGATCTACCACCGAGGATGCAGGGGCGGACGCAGCGGCGTCGGCGACCGCGGAGAACCAACTCCTGAGGCAGCAGTTACGGGAGATGGCGGGGCAGTTGGCGACCCTTACGGACCATGTGCGCCAACTGACACATCAACAGCAGGCTGCTGCGACGGTGGTGGTCGCCCAGGGCCCTCCTCCGGGGCCAACTGCACTGGCGACGGGACCGTCGGCGATGGAGGCCAAGGCGGGGGCTGCCCCTACCCGGGCCGCGGCGCCCGAGGTACCGTTAGCCCAACAGAAGGTGCCAGAGGTGGCCCCTTCGGCAGCAGCGGTGGGACCGACGCCGGCATCTACAGCCAGAGGTACTTCAGGGGAGACCGTGGTGTTGCCCACTCCCGTCGCGGCCGCTAATGCCACGGGGGAAGGGGCAGCTCTACCGACCGAGCGGGACCGCGTGCGCGCCAACCTTGCTGACTTCAAGAAATACGACCCGCCAGTGTTTGAGGGGGAAACGACGGGCCCCTGGGTCGTGGAGAAGTGGGTGGACACAATGGAGAAGCTGTTTGAGGACCAACTGATGGAAGACCACGAGCGGGTTCCCCTGGCTGTCCACTTTCTTGGGGGGAACGCCCGCATGTGGTGGAAGACGGTACGCCCTGACTCCGCAAAGGGTACCGCCCTCCCGTCGTGGATCACCTTTAAGCAACAGCTGTTCGGGGCGTTCTTCACCAGCAGCATCAAGAAACAACTAGAAGACGATCTCAACCATATCAGGCAGGGAACCCGAACCGTAATGGAGTACCAGCGGGAGTTCGTGAGGCTGGCGAACTGCATCCCTTTTGTTATACGGGACGAGTCTCACAAGGCCACCCTCTTCGTGGACGGGCTTCGCAGCGATATCTTCCAGGTGGTGTAAGCGGCAGACTTGCACATCTTCCGGAAGGTAGTCGACCGGGCGACCATCGTGGAGCGTGGCTTCGCCGTTACGCGCGCCCGGGGAGGAGACCCTACTCAGCAGGAGGACAGGAAGCGGTCTCGGCCGTACTCGGGGGGGGGGCTCTTCCAGTGGGAGCCGACCCTCTAAGCGGTGGAGATCCCAGCAGAGGACCATGGGCGCGCCAGGGGGAGGACAACGATCGGATGACAGGCCTTGCGTGATCTGCGGCGGGGCGCACCGGGTGACAGAATGCTCCAAGAGGCAAGACCACTGTTTCCAATGTGGAAAGCAAGGGCACTTTCGCTTCAACTGCCCCACGAACCAAGGAGCAGCATCTTCGGCAGCTTCCACGCCAGCACCATAGCATGCGGGGCGAGGAAAAGCCCCGATGTCATCGGCCCTCAGATTTCCGGCACCTCGATCAATAGTGGAAGGACCACCACAATCTGGAGGCAGGGTCTATTCGATGGCCTACCAGCAGGCAGACCCACCCAAGGACGTCGTGGCAGGTATCACCCTCATTTCTGTTTACCGTGCTAGAACCCTTTTCGATACCGGAGCAACCCACTCCTTCATATCTTGTGACTTTGTATTATCACATGGTTTTGTGGAGAGGCCCCTACCCAGCTTGTTGTCAGTCCTTACCGCGGGGGGGCCTTTGGAGGCCCGCAACTTAGTACCTTCCTGCCTAATAAAGTTGGGGAGGCTTTCTTGCCCATGGGATTTGGTGGTCATTCCATTAAAGGAGTACGATGTGGTGCTTGGAATGGATTGGCTCACCATGTATCGGGCGGTGATTGACTGCGAGAAGCGCCAGGTGCAACTGCAGTACTCAGGGTTTCCAGAGAACGTCTACCTAGCATGCAAGAGCATCTCCTTTTCCACCATCATTCCAGCATCGCGAGCCAGAAAATTGATCGAGGGAGGGTGCGTGGCCTACTTGGCGTCGGTGGACTTGGCCACTAGACCCTCTGCGACTCTCTCCGACATCCCGGTCGTGAGGGACTTTCCGGATCTGTTCCCTACCGAACTGCCAGGGATGGCCCCCGAACGGGAGGTTGTTTTCCCGATCGAGCTTCAACCCGGCACTCGACCGATCACGAAGGCCCCCTACAGAATGGCCTTCGCAGAACTGAAGGAACTTAAGGCGCAGCTTGAAGAAGGATGGGAGCTTGCGGCTGTGCATCGACTACCGGGAAATAAACAAAGCCACAGTGAAGAACAAATACCCCTTACCTAGGATTGATGACCTCTTTGATCAACTGCGGGGAGCAAAGGTCTTCTCAAATATTGACCTGCAGTCAGGCTACCACCAGCTCAGAGTTCAAGACGAGGATATTCCGAAGACGGCTTTCCGGACTCGGTATGGCCACTATGAGTTTACTGTAATGCCGTTCGGGCTTACTAACGCCCCAGCGGTATTTATGGACATGATGAACCGAGTTTTCAGACCCTTCCTGGATCAGTTCGTAGTAGTCTTCATCGATGAGATCCTGATGTACTCACTCACCGACGAGGAGCACGAGGAGCATCTACGGATCGTTCTGCGAACTCTCAAGGATCAGAGGCTGTTTGCCAAACTTAAGAAGTGCGAGTTTTGGCTTCGCGAGATGGGATTTATGGGGCACATCATTTCAGCAGCAGGAATCGCAGTGGATCCCAAGAAAGTGGAGTCGGTGACGAACTGGCCCCAACCGACCACAGTAACAGAAATCCGCAGCTTCCTGGGCCTCGCGGGATATTATAGATGTTTTGTCGAGGGCTTCTCGAAAATTGCGACCCCTCTAAACCGCCTGACCCGGAAAGGAGAAAAGTTCATTTGGATGGCCCAATGCCAAGAAAGTTTTGAAGAACTTAAGAAGAGGTTAACCAGAGCGCCTGTGCTTGCATTACCGACACCCGGGGAAGACTACGAGGTTTACTGCGATGCATTGCGGATAGGATTGGGGGGAGTACTGATGCAACAAGGAAAAGTCATAGCCTATGCCTCAAGACAACTCAAGGATTACGAGCAGAACTATCCGACACATGACTTGGAGCTAGCCGCAGTAGTCTTTGTTCTGAAACTTTGGAGGCACTACCTCTATGGTGTGCACTGTAATGTGTTCTCTGACCACCAAAGCCTTAAGTACCTCTTCACCCAGAAGGAGCTGAATCTGAGACAGAGACGGTGGTTGGAGTTACTGAAGGACTACGATCTGTCAATTCAATACCACCCCGGGAAAGCAAATGTGGTGGCGGACGCCTTGAGCAGGAAGGGGCAAATGGAGGGGACACCACCAGGTATGATTACTCAGCAGGACGACGTGATTGCGGAATTTTCACCGTTGAAGCTGGCAGTAGTACCGGCAGGAACGGTCGAGCGACTCATGTCGTTCATGGTCAAGCCTACCTTGTTTGAGAAGATTCGTGAGGGCCAAGGGACTGACCCGCAACTACAGCTGGTCCGGGACAGGATTTTCCCAGACCAGGGAGGGGACTTTGCGTTGGAGGATGATGGCACACTTCGTTTCCGAGGGCGAATCTGCATGCCGGATTCACCAGATTTGAAGAGGGAAATCTTGACCGAAGCACATTGCGCTCCCTATGCGGCGCACCCTGGGGGCATCAAGATGTACAGGGATCTCGGCAGACCTTCTGGTGGCCGAAGCTGAAAGGGGATGTGACATGATTCTTAGCACACTGCCTAATTTGCCAGCAGGTGAAAGCCGAGCATCACCGGCCGGCGAGGAAATTGCAGCCTTTACCAGTGCCAGAATGGAAATAGGAGCGAATCACTATGGATTTTGTCAACGAATTTCCACGTTCGCAGCAGGGACATGACGCCGTCTGGGTCATTGTAGATCGGCTAACGAAGTCAGCTCACTTCCTACCCATTCACACGACATGGACACGAGACCGGCTGGCTCAGACCTACATCAGCGAGATTGTGAGGCTACACGGGATACCGGCATCAATCACTTCAGACAGGGACACCCGGTTCGTCTCAAACTTCTGGCAGAGTCTACAGCGAGCCTTGGGGACCAAACTACACTTCAGCACAACCTTTCACTCCCAGACGGATGGACAATCTGAGCGGGTGATCCAAATCCTCGAGGACATGCTCCGAGCTTGCGTACTGGATTTGGGAGACGGACGGTCGCGCTACCTACCCCTTGTAGAGTTCGCCTACAACAACAGCTACCAGGCGAGTATCCGTATGGCGTCGTACGAAGGTTTATATGCCAGACACTGTAGGTCCCCGATTTGTTGGGATGATCTGGGGGAGCGAAAGTTTTTGGGACCGGACTTGGTGGAGGAAACTGAGGAAAAGGTGTGCCTCATCAGACGGCGATTGGCGACCGCCCAGAGCCGACAAAAGAGCTACGCAGACCAGAGGCGCCGCGACTTGGAGTTCCAGGTGGGGGAGCACGTGTTACTGCGGGTTTCGCCGTCAAAATGGGTGAAGCGGTTCGAGTTGAGAGGCAAGTTGAGCCCACGGTATGTGGGGCCTTTTGAGATTCTGGAGCGCATCGGCCCGGTGGCCTACCGCCTCGCCCTACCGCCGAACCTTGACCGGGTTCATGACGTGTTCCACGTTTCCATGCTTCGAAAGTATCTCCCCGATCCATCGCGGGTGCTCGACTCCACTGCGGTCGAGCTTAAAGAGGACTTGAGCTTCGAGGAAGTACCAGTGTGGATCCTAGCACGAGAAGACAAAAAGTTACGAAGTCGGACAATCCCCTATGTGAAGGTGCTTTGGAGCAATCAGGAGGAGCGCGAATCGACCTGGGAACCAGAGCCAAAGATGAGGGAGTGCTATCCTGATCTCTTCGCCGCGGGCGAGAGTTAAGTTTCGGGGACGAAACTTGTTTTTAGTGGTGAGTGATGTAAGACCTGACCTTTGTTTTGGCTTTCCCTTTTTATTTCACTTGTGGCGGTCCGGCAGAGGGGTTAATTTTTCGTGTTTACTGGACAGACCGTCGGGGCTCGCGGGTATTTTTACGTGCTAGAGCTCGCGAAACGGAGAACGGTGGCGCGATCGGATTCGAATTCTGACCCCGGGAACTCCCAAAATTTATTTGTGAAGTTTGCAGTCTTTTCGGACGCTCTGAAATTCGTGCTGGCAATCTGCACGATTATCGAGGTAATTCGGACCCCTTAATTTAATCTCTGATGGGCTGGGACATGACCCGAGGATTTAATCTTTCAATCCGCTCGTTTCCTTGATCACGTTAGGTCAGAGGAGGCGACTAAAAGGGGAGGGCGAACAGAAAAATATCCCCAACCCTACGTGATTTGGACGGTCGAGTAAGGAGAGAAAGAAGAACCCGTACCCAATTCCGCTTGCGTTCCAAGGTTTCAGCGCAGTGCTCAATCGGGGATAGCAAAGAGAAGGGCGAGGACTTGGCCTTGGGTGGATCGACCGGGCGAAGGTGGGCGATCCCTCCTCCTCCTCTTTCTTCCCTCGCGAATCAAGGTGAGTTTTGTTTGGGGCGTTCTTGATTTGCGTAGGTTTTCTTTTACGGTTTCGATTTTGTGGGTTGCCTTACTATCGGGGATCACCGCGCCGCCGCCGCCGCTATGGACGGGGCGGATGCCGCCGCCGCGGGGTCGCCCGCACCCGCGGGCAGCGCGCCCGCGCGGCTCCTGGCCGCGCGGGGCCGCCCGTAGGTGGGGAGCCCGCGCGGGGCCGCCCGCAGGTGGGGAGCCCGCGCGGGCTGGGGCCGCGCGGGGTCGCCCGCACCCGCAGGCAGCGCGCCCGCAGGCAGCGTGCCCGCGCGGCTCATGGCCGCGCGGGGCCGCCCGCAGGTGGGGCGCCTGTGCGGGCTGGTGCCGCGCAGGGTCGCCCGCACCGGCGGGCAGCGCGCCCGCGCGGCTTGTGGCCGCGCAGGGCCGCTCGCAGGTGGGGCGCCCGCGCGGGCTGGTGCCGCGTGGGGTCGCCCGCACCCGCGGGCAGCGCGCCCGCACGGCTCAGTGCCGCGTGGTGCCGCCCGCAGGTGGGTCGCCCGCACCCGCGGGCAGCGCGCCCGCGCGGCTCATGCCGAGCGGGGCCGCCCGCAGGTGGGGCGCCCGCGCTGGTTGGTGCCGCACGGGGTCGTCCGCAGGTGGGGCGCCCGCGCGGGCTGGTGCCGCGCGGGGTCGCCCGCACCAGCGGGCAGCGCGCCCGCGCGGCTCAGTGCCGCGCGGGGCCGCCCTCAGGTGGGGCGCCCGCGCGGGCTGGGGCCGCGCGGGGTCGCCCACACCCGCGGGCAGCGCGCCCGCGCGGGTTGGGGCCGCGCGGGGTTGTCCGCAGGCTGAGTGTGCGCCGCACGGGTCGGTGCCGTGCGGGGAACTCCGCCGCGCAGAGTCCGGGGATCGCGTCGGTCGTCTGTTTTCGGCCTGGAGTTGGTGCCGGTGTTCGGATCTCTTAGTCATGACATACCCTTGTTCCTTCAGGAGTGCGGGAGATTGTAGGCGACAGGCGCACGGTCACGGACGGGTCGAGCGCCGGACGACACGCACGAGGTGGGTATTTCTCCGGGGATTTTGGGGATAGGCATATATCGATAGAAATAACATGTTTGGGCAAAGGTGAATAGTATGTGGACCATATAATTATTTAACTAACCCTGTTTCACTGTTTTTTACTTTCTGTCGAATATGAGTCTCTTGGTTTGCTACACGCACACCGGCGGTTTGGCCACCACAAGGGTGTGCTTTTCCGAAAAAGTGGTACGTTGACCCGTGTACCCCACGTGACGGTGACGTAAGAAGGGGGCCCACGTGGGTGGGGGGTGTGAGCGGTGATGCCGAGGCGGGTGCTCGGCGGCCGAGGCAGGTGCTCGGCGGGGGGGCACCGGGGCAGGTGCTCGGTGTGGTTGTTGGGAAAGGTGCCCGATTTTGCTTGGTACAGGGTTTGGTCACTGTTGTTTGTACGTTGTGGAGGACGGTTGCTCCGGTCGCCGTGGTTTGCTTTACTTTTAGCCCTTTTTGCATACTATGTTATTTCTAGTCACTGACTTCCCACTCCGTGACAGGTTCATCCACGGGCGAGTGCTAGGTCGCTGGTGAGGCCGCGAGAGTGCTGTGCTGACTTTTAGCGACATCTTCCTTGTTCTTTTATTATTCATTTTAGTTAGTTGTGGATTGCGATGCCCCTGTGGGATCGATGTGGATGTTGATTCTTCTTTCATAATTGCCGAGTGAATGTCATCCCTTTTCCTTACTTGGCCGTTTTAAAACTACGAACAACAAAAACAAGGAAAATGTTTGCGAAAACCGTTTTTAAAACGTGGGTGTCTTGTCGGCACCGTTTTTAAAACCTTGTGGGATTTATGTGATTTCGAAAATGGTTTTTACAAAATTTGGCAGCGGGTGGGTGCCGCCTTCAAAATTCTGTGGATTTATGTGGCTTTGAAATGGATTTTTTAAAACATCGACGTCGGGTGGGCGTCGCTTTCAAAACTCTGTTATTATTTATCCTTTTAAAATCGTCGGCCCTTTTCAAAGTGGGATAGTTGATAGAATGTATGGTTTGCATGTTGAAGGTCTCTGTGCTTCGGTCTAGTGTGGTTAATGCTTGTATAAGATGCTTTATGTAGTTAGGACTCCGTGCATATACAGAGGAGACTCTGCCCGTTTGCAGAGTGAATTTGTATATGCGGCGGGTCTGTGCGCGAACTGGGGTGGAATGGTTTTCAAAAAAAAAATGTTACGCTAATTTGGGAGCATCGGTGGCTCTCCTTCCGCGCGTTTGAACCCCCGGGGCGTGACACCCCTAGAACCCAGACCACTCGAATCCTTTCGAGTGGGGAGGTTTACAGGAAAAAAGGTGACATTTGTAACTGAAAATCATTTCCACTTGACCCACGCGGGGTGAGGACTAAAAGTAGTACCCTTTTTGAAAAACTAACTTGGTTTGAGGAGAAACCCATTTTTAATGATTTTTAGTTTTTTTAGGAAAACAGTTAGAAGACAAGTATTTATACCCAAACCCCGAAGGACTGATGCCTTTGTCCAATCAAACAAGAACAGACTCTAGCGGCCCTTCGATGCTTGGAAGAAAACATTGGTACACTAAAATCATGTGTATGTCGAAAAGGGTTCTGGGTTCTACGTCCTGCTAACACTGGTACACTACTGCCACTAACACAGCGGCGACAACCCAAACAGGGGAAACAAGACCTCCCGGGACCACCGTCTACCCCAAACGGTTCCCGACACAGACAAGCGATCAACTACATCTACTAGACTCCACTCTGCTCCCAAGCACGAGTGCAAATGCATTCCACACTAAAAGGAAGTCCCGACCGCTCGGCCCACTACTCGGGCGAGGATAACACTAAGCCCAGAAATGAAACACAATGTGTGGATGTCTAAACATAAATAACCCTAGCCCAAGTGAGGGTTTTCTACAGGTCTGGTTACACATGCAACATATGACGGGGGTGCTAGGTCAAGTTCCAAGACGACTATAATTAAACAGATGATAGAAGGCAAAGAGGTCACAAGATCCCCAGGTAATATAAGGAATATCCATTCCTACATTCTAGCATGCTAAAAAGTACTACCATGTATGGTCCTACATCAATAGAGTTACTGAACAGTCCAAAGGTCATGAAGACGAGGCCACCCACCTGAAGGCGCTATCTGTCCAAAGTCCCACAGCTGATAATACCCAGAAATCACAATCTCCAGATCCAACGGGCCGAGCGACACCCGCAAACCCTCCTGGGTACAATACAAGGCTTACAGTTACACTTTATTCCAAAATTTAACCAAGTAATCACAATCTGAAATTCAGCCTCAAAGATGCTAATTTTTCACCTGCAGAAAGGGCTCCGAAAAATCCGATAAAATACTACTGCGATCGTCGCGTCGAGACCTTCGAAACGGGTACCTGCACGTCCAATTTCGAGCCCCGTAGGCCAGTTACAAATTCCACAGTACAGGTGCATAAAATCTCACAACCACACAACTGTAAACTCATGCATAGATAAAGGGGAAAAAGTATACCTCCGGCAAGGTCTCGGAAAAATCCAAGAAAAATACGGTGATAATCCTCGCGACGAGTAGATGAAAAAAGTGTATAGGCTCGTCTCGATCCGACGCTCGAGCACGGAGAACTCCACGCAGCAATCCTGCTGTCCCCGAAATCCTAACAGCAACAAAGGGTCCCAGTAAGCAGGGAAGAACTCCAAGAAAAACCCAAAACTAGGAGATTCTAAAAGTACCAAGATCGTAGCCCTACCTATTGCGGATCCAATGGCGAAGGAATCGCTCGAAAAGATGGTCGGAGTAGGCTGGGGGAGCTCGTGCACCGAAACGCAATGGGAGGAAACACCGGAGAAGGAACGTCGCGACGCGCCAAGAAAATGGAAATCTCGAAAAGCGTGCCATGTAAAATCCTAGAAATACACAGAATGATGCAGCACTGCGAGAGGATCAACTTCTCTAAAGAAACCGCAGCGAGAAAAGGCCCGGAATTGTCAAAAAGCCCAAGGTGAATGCGGTTTGGGCTTTAAATAGGCCCACCAAACAATTCGGATAATGACCGAATTGTCCCCGGTTTCGGGCGCTGGACCACGTTTCGGGCGCCCGAAACCGGCGGAACACCGTACCGCGAGGATGCGCCCAAAACGCCCCTGAGCCGCCACTTCACCCGCACAGCAAACAGCTGTGCGGGGCGTGCCAGGAGTGGCCACGTGGCCCTCCCGGAGACCGAAATGTGTCCCCTGCACCCAGTCCACGCACCCTACTTCAGGTTCCGTGGACCGCGCCGCGTGCACCGACCAACCGGGGACTGCCACGTGTCCCCGCCCTGGTCCATGCACCGCCGCGCCCGTTCTGTAGACCGCGCACCCTGAGCCCGCCAACCAGGCGGCGCCACGTGTCCCTGCGCCGGTCCTATGCACCCAGCCGCGGCGCTCTGTGGACCGAGCCTTGTAGACCGGCAAATGATAGGCCGTCACGTGGCAGCCGGCGGTCCACGGCCCCTCCTGTGCACCGAAATTCAGCGAAAACTTCCGGGAGTCCGTTTTTGGGCCTCCGGACTCAGAATCAAACAAGCAAATAGCCGTTTTCAAGCGTTTTTCCGCGCTGAATCCAAATCCAACCTCTGTTTGGCCCTAAACCATTTCAAAAATTTGGCAAATGCAGCCGAAGACCAATCCAACTGTGGATAACACACAAGGTCCATCAGTGGCATCCCTTTGATGCACTATGGGCCAGACACACCAACACTAGGTGTTCTACACCACGGTTCATGGGAGAAGCTACACGGGGATCGGGGTCACCACATCCTCCCCCACTAAAAGAAAGTTTCGTCCCCGAAACTAAAACACACCCAACACAAGACCAAAACAACCCAAAGAATGCTAACACAACCAACAAGAAAGGAAGGCCCCACCAGCAGGAAAGTCATCAACCCCAACCCTCGATTTAGAAAACAGCTGAAATTAGCGAAAAGTCCGAAAATTTTGAAAGGTCAATGCCTTTGCCCCAATCAAACAAGAACAGGTTCGGGCACTGTCTCCATTTCTGGAGCAATCTTTCGAAGTTTTCATCCTATTCGTAAATTTCAGCACAAAGGCGAGAAAAGGGAGAGAAGTGTTGGTGTGGTTCCTGCTGTGGCTACAAAAACGAAAGCTACCACTAACCGAGACTCCTAAGGACACAATCTCTAGTCCTAAACATCACATCTGCTCCCGAGGTGGCGTCTGACTAATGCCACTGAAGCCAAAGCTGCTGGAAGGATACGCCGGCAACCCGAGAAAATGAACTCCTCCTGTCCAACTCGCGGAAGGGTAACTGCTCTCATTCCATTGTCAGTCGTAGCACTGCACCGCACCAACCGGTCGAACCTGTGTGCTCACTCCAAGTCTTGGAGCTGTCCTTGAATCATCACACCTGCCGGTGAAGTCCCACGTCTCAATTGCACTGCTCATGCACCACAATCCTCCTCTACTCGTTGGATACTGGGAAGAATCCAATCGCTAAAACATGTAGCATAAATTCCTAACCCATACCCATGCAAAGATGCAGATGCAGATGCTCTACTAATAATGCAGAAGGATGCAGCGGTATCGAAATGCTCAACTCAGCTAACTGAAATAAAATCATACCTGTCGCGACACGATATGTTGCCGGGGTGTCCTCCACCAGGGCTGCATAAACTCGTCCGCTGGGTGCTGCAGATCGTCGTCCCGTCTGTCCCGACGTCGTGGCCCACTCTGTCTAACGGTGTGCCGGAGGGGCTTCCGCTGCATGGATAGGCAAGGGGGGTGCTGTCGCAATAGGCCGCACTGACAGAATGGCCTGGGGGCAAGCTACGCGGAAATGTCCCAACTCTCCACATAGGAAACACCGCCCCTGTCTCTGATCACACTGCGACGGTGGATGAGGCTCGCCACAGATGACACACCGCTCCTGTCGCTGCTGCCGAAACTGCTGCTGTCGGGGGTACTGCTGCTGCTGCGGGGGCCCACCCGATCTCCGGCGCCTCCGAAACCCACGACCCTTAGGATGAGATCGTGGAGGTCTCGGAGGTCCCTGCCGACTCGACTGCCCCTCGTCCATCGGTGCTGGGCGCTTCACCCCTGGAATCACTACGGGGGCTGGAGCCACCTCCTCCATCACCGCCTCTCCACGCTCCACATAAAGTGCCTTCTCCATAGAAGCCTCCAAAGTCTGTAATCTGAGAGAGCAAACAAACTGATAAATGTCCCGGCTCAACCCTCGCTCAAACATATATATATCCGGTGAGCCTCATCCCTAGCCCCGTGCGGTACACAAACCAACAACTGGTTGAAATCAGCAATGTACTCAAGCACGGGCCGATCTCCCTGTCGGAGATTCTTCAGCTGCTCCTCCAACCTCTGCCTGACGCTCTCCGGGAAAAAGGCTCCAAGAAGTAGACTGCGGAACTCCGCCCAAGTAAGAAGCTGGGTCCCAGGTGGACCTACTGGTCGAACACGCCGCCACAAGGCCTCGGCGTTGCACTCCAAGAAGTGTGTCGCCAACAGGACCTGAAACCGCTCCTCAATAAACAAGCTCTCAAAATGGCGTTCCATAGCCGTGATCCACGACTCTGCCTCCCACGGCTCCGCACTCAGTCCCGAAAAACGAGGCGGATCGAACTTACGGAACCTCATCAACAGATCAACCACCTCACGCCGCTCAGCTGGGGTCAAAGGTCCCGTCGACCCAGACGGTGGTCTGCTGGAACTGGCTCAACAGGAACTGCCGGTGCTGTCTGAATGATAGGGGGTGCCACAACTGGCGAAGAAGGTAAAGGTGAACTCTCTGGGGGTGCTACAACTGGCTGCGCCCTCTGCTCCAACAGAAGCATCATCCGACCCATGGCCTCCTCCTGGCGCCGCGTAGCCTCCTCCTGGCGCCGAACAGCCTCTAACGACTAGGCCATCTGAGCCCAAAGCTCCTGCACCTCACTCTGCTGACCCTGTGCTGACTCCTCCTGCCCAGGCTCATCGGAGGAGGAAGGCTGAGAACGCGTCTGTACCCTGCGTCGGGGAGGCATCGTGCCCACCTACAATACACATGCAAACATCAGGACAGTACCAAACAACACTCGACCCAATCCAGCGAAAGTCTAAGACATGTCATCCATTCCATAGCATTATGTTGTCTATAGCCAACATAATCGCGTAGGAGAATAAACATGCCAATCGCTCATCCCGTCTCACGGGAGATGTATAAAACACAATCAGGACTCTCGCTAACAGTCACGACTCTCGCGTAGTCATCCTAATGTCCAACCACAAGCCTAGAATTTCTAAGTCCACAATGACCTAAAACCTAGGCTCTGATACCACTCTAATTTGTCACGCCCCGGCGTCGAAATTGCGACCCGGGCTCGCTAACAGATCCGCCGCCCATACGGGAAGCCCCGTATAGATGAAGCGACTAACCTGCAAAAGATCAACTATACTATACAGATATCAGAGCTGAAAGTAAAATGCTGAAAATGAAAATATATACAACTCAAAGTCCTCCCTAAAAACATAAGTCTCTCAAAAGAAAAGTACAACTCTATACCTCACTACAAAGGTCTCTCAACATGAACTCTCAAAAAGTAAGGGGGTATGTCTACTCTCTGGACGACGACTGGTAGGGATCTATCTCGCGACTCCCTTACCTCGATCAGCCAGATCAGCAACTGGAGCAGCAAGAACAGGAGTAGAAGTCCCTGGGGAAAAAGACACCACGACGGGTGTGAGAACTACATCCCAAGTAGTTCTCAGTGGGTGCCGCCAACAAGCCCGACGGTCTGCCCACCAAGTCTACTAGAGGCATAAAGTAACCATATAATACAGAAATGAAAGGGCTGGAAAAGTAACTCTATAGCTACTAAGCCTCTATCTAAATGCTCAAAAAGTGGAACAGATGGAAACATGATGCATCTACTAACTCTCAAAGTATAGTCACCCAATCTACACTGACTGCCGCATAGGGTCCAGTCAAACCTGCGCCCACCTACTGCCTCACATCCTCAACAGGACGGGTCTACCGTAGGGTGTCCGTGACTGCCAAAACTGGCCCAGCCAGAGGGACTGCATTGACAAGTCGCGATAGCAGGTAACAGGCCCAACTCCGGAGTGGCACTCGAGGGGCGCGACCCCACCGAGGAAAGTATCCGCGCATCTCTGTCGAGCTCAATATGGCTCATGCAGGCTATAGTCCAAACCACGATCAACAAGATCGACTAACAACACCAACGCTCACTCACATGCTGGAAAACCACACAGCCGGGACCACCGTCCGCCTGACGGCTCCCACAACAGAACACTAAACTCACAGATAACTGTGGTGACCCGGATCTTTGCAGGGCTTCTACAGTGTGACCAGCAGCTTCTGGAAGCCTACGTGGCATGTCGGCGGTGTTCGTGCGCCAATTTGGATACGAGCGTTGGACTCGGGGCTTAAAATGGATCACGTGGGTAATCGGGAGACCCCGTCGGATGTTTAGAGGAGTTTACGCGCAGAATGGACGTCAAATTTTGGCTCAGTGCGAAATTCAGATTTAAAATACCTTTTCGGGAGCCTCCGGCAATTTATAGGATTGGAATTTGGCAAAATGGACGCCGGATTTGGAATCAGCGCGCGAAAATGGTCAAGATGGGCTATTTACTTGTATTTTTCGGGCTTGCTACAGTAATTTTACTGTTCGCCGGCCGGAACAGTAACTCCGGCGATCGCCGGCAGCGGCCGGTGGTGGCGGGCAGCGGCGGAAGGCGGCAGCGCGGGCTCGGGCAGGCGGCGCGCGGCCGCGGGCAGGCGCTGAGCGGCGCGGGCAGGCGCGCATGGGCGCGGGCAGGTGCGCGGTCCACGCGACGGGCGTGCACCAGGGCGGTGCCACGTGGCGTCCTCTGAGTGGAGGGTTCAAGTGGCACGGTCCACGGAATAATTTGGGTGCACGGTGGACCGACTGTAGGACACGTGGCAGATTTTGATTCATTGGTGTTGTGGACTCGGTCCACGGAGCAGGAAGTCGGTACCTCAGGGTGCGTGCGCGGCGTGGGCGCGGCAGCGGCGACGCGCACGCACGTGGGCGCAAATCCCGAGGCGTTGGCGCACGGGACAGCGGTGCGGGGTGGACACGTGGCGCTCTCGGAGTGGGCCTTTTCGGTGTTTCCTGTTTTGGGGACACATCGGGCATTTTGTGAATTGTTGGTTTTGGATTTCTTCATTGTTGCAAACCGAGGGCTCTTCATTGGGGATTTTCGACCCCTTCGAGCCCTCTGCTCGAAGGGGGTTGTGAAGAAGGGTTGTTCTTCAGGAAGAGAGAATTTCTCCCATCAAGTTTCGGATTTTTCGACGGCACGGATTTCGAGATTTTGATTTTACCGGCGCGGCGCGATGTTTCTTCTTCGGTGTTCTTTTCCGTCGCTTTTCGGTGAACGAGCTCCCCCGGCCTACCCCGAACTTCTTTTTCTGTAATTTTTGCGCCGTTGGCTTCACGACAGGTAAGGCTTCAACTATCGTGTTTTGAGCTCCCCCTATTTCCGAGATTTTCATGGAGTTGTTGGAGCTTCTCTTTGACCCACTTTCTATTGCGGAGTTTTTGGACAGCACGGTAGTATTTCAGCGATATCTCCGCAACCGGGCATCGGATTGAGACGTTCCAAGAGGCGTTTTGCATCTACACGTCGCAAGGAGCATCCTAGAATTTTCCTGGATTTTTCTGGATTTTCCCTGAAGGTGAAAAGGTATTATTTTCAGTGTTTGGTGCTACAGTTTTTTTGTACAGAATTCTTTGGGGTAGTGTCCTTGCATAATTTATATCTCAGTGTAGGAAACTCGGATTTGAGCGTGCAGGTACTCGTTTCGACCGGCTCGACGCGACGAATGCAGCGGTTATTTTCTTAGATTTTTCTGAGTTCATCTCGCAGGTGAAAACTGTGCATTTTTTGGACTGATTTTGGGACATCGGGTAACTTGGATTATTTGTGTGTAATTTGGACACCACTGTGTACAATTTTGCAGTTATCGCAGCAGGTGATCTTTTTTTGGGCGAGGACACTTTTGAGACGTGGTTTGCGCTTTTCCAGGTGGGTGGTTGTTATATCCCTCTTTTCTGATGTACCCACTAGGAATATTAGAGAGACCCTCTCTATTGGACATACTGAATGGTCACCTAATGGACATGCATGCTTAACTAAAATAATTATGAGCCTATCCTGTGGGAAAGACTGTAGTGGAACTTGTTAGTGGTCGGAACTTACACGTGCTTACATTGACATCATATTGGCATTTAACTGTGCATGGGGGAAGTATTTTTCATGTTGGGATATTATGAAACATCTTGTGGGAGGGTTCCACTTGAGGATCTTCTGGACAGGCAGGGGTGGATGGTTTATGTGAGGGTAATTAGCAGATTATAGACAGGTGTGGTCGGACTATGATTTTAGCATGATGATTATATCCAGATGAAGCTATTAGTTGATACACTGGTCGAACCACTATTTGTCACTTTTTCTCCTATCTCTCATGAGGACATAGGCTGGCTTATTTGGACATTTTGTAGGGTCATTTTTTATCGCTACACTTTATGTTGGGATTTGATTTAGAAGAAACCTATTTGCTTCTTCTCCCCCTATTCTTTAGTCAGGTGACTATTTGTTGCTCGGGTTTGAGCAGGGGATTCGCATAGTGTAGCCGGGGCCAGGATTTTAGCTTCTGGGGTATTATGGCTACCGCGGATAGTAGGCGGTGGACCAGATGTCATATGTGGGACATGTTTGTGATCATGGGTGTTGTTGTGAATCCCTACTTTTGATTACCCACTAGGCATTGGAGTAGCTTCTATGGTTAGAAGGCTGATTAATAAATTGTGGGCTTGGGCATGAGGTATAGATAGGCACAGGTTATCTCCTATTTACTGTCCTTATGCATTTATCGGCATGCTTCAGCAAGGTAAGATCCTATCGATATCTGCTTTATTTTATATATACCATCTTGGGACATTTGCATGCTTGTATAGTCACCTAGATAGGCCACCTATTTCGGCTACACTATCATGCTGGAATTGACATAGGAGAAACCCCTTTTGTTATTCTTTTCTCCTTCTATTTGAGGCTCAGGGTATTTGCAGCTCGTGCGCGAGCAGGTGGATGGGATAGTGTAGTCAGGTTCTTGGGTTTTGGGACAGGCAGGGTATTGCGGCAACCGCGGACATTGGGCGGTTGACCGGAGATTTCTTATTCATCAGATTGGGTATCAGGTCTCTTGTGGATGGAGTTCCCACGGTTTGTCTATCTTGCACCGGGTTGGGATCGGGCTATTTTGTGGAGGGTTTTTCCTACTTGATCATGGTCACGATCCAGTCCTGCTATACAGTGATACTTGAGATACTTGTGATATGGTTACTTTACTCATATGGGTCGCTCCCCTCGAGTGCCACTCCGGAGTAGGCGATTGACATAGCGGCCAGTGAGTACCGGACCCCGAGTTCCGATCAGTGAGTGCCGATCTGTTAGCAGATACTTGAGACAGCAGAGCAGGCAGTACCAGTTTTATTGGTGGATTCGATTGGGTTTATTTGGTCAGATATTGTTTTCTGATGCATTCATACGGACTTTCATTTCGGTATCATATTTAGAGGCATTCTTGTGGTAGCTTTTCATCAGGAGTCTTATTCTTTTTAGCATACCACCTTTGTTCCCTTTTGCCTCTGGTAGACCTAGTGGGCGTGTCAGAGGTTGAGGTTTTACCCACTAGGGGAGGCTACTGGTTTACTAGTAGTTCTCACCCCCATTCTTCTTTCCTCTTTTCTTTTCCCCTTGTTTTGCAGTGTCTTCTGCGGGTGCTACTGGGCTTTCAGTGGCGGGTCGAGGAGAGAGGACGGCTGAGTAGATAGATCTCGAGGCAGGATGAGCGCGTTAGCTGGACTGTTGGTGTACCCATGTTTTCCTCAGACGGTTGTACTTTCACTGTTGGGACTAGCTTTTGCCAGCTGGTTGTATTTATTATTTGTGAGCTGGGAGAGACTGATGTATCATTTATACAAATGTATTGTATTTTATTTCCAGCTTCAGTCTGAGATGTATTAGTTTTAGTTCAGCTCAGTTTTTATTGCTCTTTTATTATATCTCTTATATCTGAGCAGGTTTTTGGCGCTTCGTGTACACGGGAAATACCGTGTGCACGGCGGATCTGTGGACGGGCCCGGGTTCTGGTTTTCACACGGGGCGTGAGAATAACACAGGAAAGACCGACACCATAAGGGTTCGGAAACCCGATAGGTCGGTGCTTAGAACCCTATCAAACAAGAACAGACTCTAGGCTCCGCCTATCGAAGTTCCCGACCCCCTTATAGTTCGGGATCACGACAACCTCGGTACAACACGCAGAAGACACCAACCAGGGCCCGAAAGTTCTGGGAGACCTACACCTACAACCCTATCAAACAAGAACAAGTTCCAGGCTCGACCCCCGTGGCTTCCGTCCCGACAAAGGAACGGCCCCTAGAACCCAAACCACTCGAATCCTTTCGAGTGGGGAGGTTTACAGGGAAAAAGGTGACATTTGTTACTGAAAACCATTTCCACTTGACCCACGCTGGGTGAGGACTAAAAGTAGTACCCTTTTCGAAAAACTATCTTGGTTTACGGAGAAACCCATTTTTAAAGATTTTTAGTTCTTTTAGGAAAACAGTTAGAAGACAAGTATTTATACCCAAACCCCGAAGGACTGATGCCTTTGTCCAATCAAACAAGAACAGACTCCAGCGGCCCTTCGATGCTTGGAAGAAAACATTGGTAGACTAAAATCATGTGTATGTCGAAAAGGGTTCTGGTTTCTATGTCCTGCTAACACTGGTACACTACTGCCACTAACACAGCGGCGACAACCCAAACAGGGGAAACAAGACCTCCCGGGACCACCGTCTACCCCAAACGGTTCCCGGCACAGACAAGCGATCAACAACATCTACCAGACTCCACTCTGCTCCCAAGCACGAGTGCAAATGCATCCCACACTAAAAGGAAGTCCCGACCGCTAGGCCCACTACCCGGGCGAGGATAACACTAAGCCCAGGAATGAAACACAATGTGTGGATGTCTAAACATAAATAACCCTAGCCCAAGTGAGGGTTTTCTACAGGTCTGGTTACACATGCAACATATGACGGGGGTGCTAGGTCAAGTTCCAAGACGACAATAATTAAACAGATGATAGAAGGCAAAGAGGTCACAAGATCCTCAGATAATATAAGGAATATCCATTCCTACATTCTAGCATGCTAAAAAGTACTACCATGTATGATCCTACATCAATAGAGTTACTGAACAGTCCAAAGGTCATGAAGACGAGGCCACCAACCTGAAGGCGCTATCTGTCCAAAGTCCCACAGCTGATAATACCCAGAAATCACAATCTCCAGATCCAACGGGCCCAGCGACACCCGCAAACCCTCCTGGGTACAACACAAGGCTTACAGTTACACTTTATTCCAAAATTTAACCAAGTAATCACAATCTGAAATTCAACCTCAAAGATGCTAATTTTTCACCTACAGAAAGGGCTCCGAAAAATCCGATAAAATACTACTGCGATCGTCGCGTCGAGACCTTCGAAACGGGTACCTGCACGTCCAATTCCGAGCCCCGTAGGCCAGTTACAAATTCCACAGTACAGGTGCGCAAAATCTCACAACCACACAACTATAAACTCATGAACAGATAAAGGGGAAAAAGTATACCTCCGGGAAGGTCTCAGAAAAATTCAAGAAAAATACGATGATAATCCTCGCGACGAGTAGATGAAAAAAGTGTATAGGCTCGTCTCGATCCGACGCTCGAGCACGGAGAACTCCACGCAGCAATCCTGCTGTCCCCGAAATCCTCACAGCAACAAAGAGTCACAGTAAGCATGGAAGAACTCCAAGAAAAACCCGAAACTAGGAGATGCTGAAAATACCAAGATCGTAGCCCTACCTGTCGCGGATCCAATGGCGAAGGAATCGCTTGAAAAGATGGTCGGAGTAGGCCGGGGGAGCTCGTGCACCGAAACACGATGGGAGGAAACATCGGAGAAGGAACATCGCGACGCGTCAAGAAAATGGAAATCTCGAAAAGCGTGCCACGTAAAATCCTAGAAATCCACAGAAGGATGCAGCACTGCGAGGGGATCAACTTCTCTGAAGAAACCACAGCGAGAAAAGACTCAGAATTGCCAAAAAGCCCAAGGTGAATGCGGTTTGGGCTTTAAATAGGCCCACCAAACAATTCGGATAATGACCGAATTGTCCCCGGTTTCGGGCGCTGGACCACGTTTCGGGCTCCCGAAACCGGCGGAATAGCGTACTGCGAGGATGCACCCGAAACGCCCCTGAGCCACCACGTCACCCGCATAGCAAACAGCTGTGCGGGGCGTGCCGGGAGTGGCCACGTGGCCCTCCCGGAGACCGACACGTTTCCCCTGCACCCGGTCCACGCACCCTACTTCGGGTTCCGTGGACCGCGCCGCGTGCACCGACCAACCTGGGACTGCCACGTGTCCCCGCCCTGGTCCATGCACCGCCGCGCCCGTTCTGTAGACCGCGCACCCTGAGCCCGCCAACCAGGCGACGGCACGTGT
Organism: Tillandsia leiboldiana; assembly: GCA_029204045.2. NCBI lineage: Eukaryota > Viridiplantae > Streptophyta > Magnoliopsida > Poales > Bromeliaceae > Tillandsia > Tillandsia leiboldiana. The sequence continues at coordinate 7,183,927 of CM055069.1, read as the reverse complement.
CCCTGCGCCGGGCCTATGCACCCAACCGCGGCGCTCTGTGGACCGACCGCTGCAGACCGGCCAATGACAGGCTGCCACGTGGCAGCCGGCGGTCCACGGCCCCTCCCGTGCATCAAAATTCAGCGAAAACTTCCGGGAGTCCTTTTTGGGCCTCCGGACTCAGAATCAAACAACCAAATAGCCGTTTTCAAGCGTTTTTCCGCGCTGAATCCAAATCCAACGTCTGTTTGGCCCAAAACTATTTAAAAAATTTGGGAAATGCACCCGAAGGCCAATCCAGCTGTGGATAACACACAGGGTCCATCTGTGGCATCCCTTTGATGCACTATGGGCCAGACACACCAACACTAGGTGTTCTACACCACGGTTCATGGGAGAAGCTACACGAGGATCGGGGTCACCACACTCGTGCCTCTGGACCTTTTAGCAAAGTTGTTGCTTATCTTGTCGCGCATTTTGGGATGGAGGCTCAGAATTTTTGGAAGCCGCGGCGTTGACGACTTCGGCATCGTAGCGCAGAGCGACGTTCTTTTATCGGAGGCTCGTTATCGTCGCGTTTCGGTTTGAGAGGTCCATAGAGTTATTCCGACAGTATTTTTGGACTATTTTCATGGCGTTGGATTCATGTGAGGTAGATCTACGATTTTTGTATTGTCCACTTTTCTCAGATTTGAGCTTTTATTGGGGTTTCTGGTACCTTTTTGAACCCCTTTGCTGCTGATGGAACTTTTGGACAGCAACACCTTTTCGGATTTTTATCTCCGCGCTCAGGCATCGGATTAAGGCGTACCTGTACTCTTTTTGCATCTACGCGTCGCAAGGATTATCGTCATATTTTTCTGGGATTTTTATGAGACTTGCCCGAAGGTATACTTTTCCCTCACTTCTGAGCAATGTGTTACAGTTGTGTGTGTTGTGGAGTTTCGCGCTCACTGTGTTGTGGAATTTGTAACTCGGCCTACGGGGCTCGGATTGGGACGTGCAGGTACTCGTTTCGAAGGGCTCGACGCGACGCTCGCGGCAGTATTTTTGTTGGATTTTTTCGGAGTCCTGGTGCAAATATTGCTTCTTTGGGACTGAAGTTTCAACTTGGACAGCACTCTTGGAATGTTGTATAAATTGTAATATTGGACTATATTTTTGTATCCGGGGGTATTTGTGGGAGTTTTTGGAGCACTGCTTGGAGGTGAGAAATTCCCTTCCTTGTGCTGTTTTGGAAAAACAGCGGGTATGTGTGTGGGGTTTTGACTAGAGTGTTGTGTTGTTGTTTGTAGCCGAGGCTTGCGCGACATGTACCGTGGATACGGGTTCAGCAGATATTGTTAGCAAGTGGCCACGCTCTTCACCGACCTCAGGTTTGCCTTGGTTTAAGCACTTCAGGTGGGTAAGCTTAATATTGGTAACTGTATAAGGGAATGATAAGGTTTTTATGGATGTTTATGTTATGGTTAATGTAAGTACACCTGTGGGAATGTCACCCCTCTATGACTGATAGCATGCATAATTAATGTACAACCGATATGAGTGAGAGGTAAGCAGGGAATGGCCTAGATCTTGTGGACTGATGCTTACCTGATCATTGTACATGTTTGGTGAATTAGAGACTCAGCATATGGTAGACGGTTATATTTATCCCACACTAGATGATATAGAGATCATACATGTTTATTCATTGGCCTACTTATGTGAGATTGGTATATCATAGTAGGAATACTTTAGCATGCATTGCTATTATATGTTTCACTCTCTTTTATCGTTTCTGGGGACAAAAGCATGTTTGAATGGACATCTAGATAGGCCATCTTTTACTGCTACACTATCTTGTTGAAATCTGACTTAGGAGAAATCATGTTTGTTCTTTCTCCTTTTTCCCTAGATTCATGTTGCTCGGGTTCGAGCAGGGGTTTGGGATAGTGTAGTCGGGACTGTGTGTTTGGGACAGATTGGATTCAGTTTGTGGGACTTTGTCGCACTCGTGCCCTGGGGCTGAGTGGAGTCTGATAGTTGAGTTTGGACTTGTGCTAGTGTTGTTAGGAACCGTTGAGGTTGACGGTAGTCCCGGGTCGTTGAGTGTCGTCCGACCAGTTTTGTTAGCCCTGAGTTGTGGGTCGACCCAGGCTGTTGAGTATCTCCAGCCAGCGAGTTTAGTGCCACGAGTTGGTGGTGTTCGCTAGTGTCTCGAGATTCGTGAGAGCTTGTTAGCTGAGTCGTTGAGAGTACTCCGACTGTGGTGCGAGATATTTGGGGATCTTGAGTCCTTCCGTTCTGAGAGTGAGCGTGGATTTTGACTATAGCCTGCATGTGCCAATGTTCGATACTCTATGCCGCGCCGTTTTCCTCAGTTGGGGTCGCACCCCCTGAGATGCCGCAGTGGATGCGATGTTTGGCCTGTTGAGGAAGTTGTTCGCAGTGGATGCGATGTTAGGCCTGTTTGGCCTGTTGAGACAGTTTCTCGCAGTGGATGCGATGTTTGGCCTGTTGAGGCAGTTTCTCGCAGTGCATGCGATGTTTGGCCTATTTGGCCTGTTGAGACAGTTTCTCGCAGTGGATGCGATGTTTGGCCTGTTGAGGCAGTTTTCCGCAGTGGATGCGATGATAGGCCTGTTGAGGCAGTTTTGCGCGAGGGGTGAGTTAGTCCGTGTGGGACGCCCTACGTAAGTCCGGACTTCGGATGTAACGGCAGTAGGTAGGCGCAGGCTTGACTGGCCCAAGGAGGCAGTCATTTCGATTGGGTCGATTCAGCACCTTGGGTGCGAGTAGTTACATATATTTTCATCTGTACCACCCTTTGACCATTTAGACAGAGGCATGGTAGCTGTAGGGTATCTCCAGCCTTTCTAGTTCAGTTTCTACTGCATGGTTATTTATTGCCTTTAGTAGTCTTGGTGGGCAGATCATCGGGCCTGGCGGTGGTACCCACTGAGAACTCCCTTTTTTTTGGTGTAGTTCTCACACCCAGTGGGGGTTTTCCCCTTCCCTTCCTTTTCTCTCCTTTGTTTTGCAGAGTCTTAGCGGGTGTTGCTGATTCTGCGATTGTTGATCGAGGCGAGGGAGTCGCGACCTAGATCCCTACCCGTCGTTGGAGAGTAGCGGTACCCTTCAGAGGAGATCCTAGTAGATTTGTTATTTTATTTTTTTCCTCTTTTGAGAGACTGTTGTAGTGAGGATATCTTTTGTATTGAGAGCCTGTACACTGATATATTTATTAGAGATACCTCCCTGATGACTTTTGGATTATTGTATCTGAGGACTTGTATGATTATATTTTTTTGGGAGTTGGACATTATTGTATCATTTCCTGTTGTACAATGGTTGATATTTGTTTTACAGCAGATTTTTATTTATAGCTCTGATATCTGTTAGTCGTAGTATCTTTTCTTGCAGGTTAGACGCTTCGCCTGTGTGGGGTTTTGCATGGGCGGCGGATCTGTTGGCAAGCCCGGGTCGTAGTTTCGACCCCGGGGTGTGACAGATTAGACGCGAAATCACTTCTAAACATCCGACAGGGCCAATCGATTACCCGAGTAATCTATTTAACACCCGGAGTCCATCGCTAATGTCCAATTGGTGCACCGACACCGCCGACGCGCCACATAGGCCTCCAGAAGTTGCTGGTCACACAACAGAAGCCCTGTAGAGATCCGGGTCACCACAGTGAGAACTACTGCAGATGGTAGTTCCCAGTGGGTACCGTCACCAATATCCACGGTATGCCCACTAAGTCTACTGGAGGCACAACAGATAGGTATGCAGATAGATATAAAGGAAAGCTGAAAGAAACTACAGCTAATATGTCTCAACCATCATGCTCAGAATCTCTACTATGCATACTCTCGCTACTGCTAAATGCCTCAAGTACCATGCTCAAAGGAAAACTCATCTAAGAACATGCTATGCACCACTCGCACACGAGGTGCTCACAAAACTCAAATCTTAATGACTGCCCAAAACTGGCTCAATCAAGCCTGCGCCTGTCGTCTAGGAGCGCACCTGCCCACTACCACGCATCCACAAGAGGACGGGATTTATGTGGGGCGTCCTAAACTGACTACTAGGAACGCACCTGCCCACTCCACGTGGGGCGTCCTAGTCTGACTATCTCAATCATCATCATCACGTATCCGGAGCGTAACTCGAGGGGAGCGATGTAATATCATAGATTTTGTAACACTTAATACCTCCTGTTAATAAAGATTTCGTTTAATGTATTTAACGTAACGAGTTTACTTAAGTCGTTAATTCGGAGGTACGAGTATTTTTCTGCTATAGAGCTCGGAAAACGGTGAATGACGGTGCGATCGGATCCGGATTCCGACGTACGGAGCTCCCGGAAAGGGGTACAGAGTGATCGCAATGGCCAGGGGGGCATCGAAATCCGTGTAAGTGATTTGGCACGCTTTCCGAGGAAAAGGATAGAATTATCTTTAAGGAAATATCCTGAAGAATCTAAAATGCGGAATTAATTAATTGGAGAATTAATTAATTAAAGAATTGATTAACCGAGGAATTAATTAATTAAGGAATTAATTAATTGGGAATTTTAAATACCCAAAGTGGTTATGTCATACGAAAAGATATTTCGTTATCTTCTCCCGAAAGAAAAAGAAAGACGAAACCCTAACCGGAGGAAACAAGAAGAAAGGCGAAACCCTAATCGAAAGAGAACGGTGGTGAAGAAGGTGAACGCTAAAGGATCCGAACCCTCCCGACGAACGCGCCAAAACCGGGAGCGAGAACGGATAGCCGTCTCCTACGATTAGAGGTAAACTAATTTTATTTTGGTGTAGTTTCGCTCGGTTTTTGGGTGTCTGTCTTTCATGAGGTTTAGGAGTAGCCGTTTGCTACCCAACGTGTCGCGCCGCGAAGCCCTAGGGCGTCGCCGCGCGACCGTAATGCGCGCCGCGCGGCCGCGGCTAGAGCCGCGCGGGATCGATCTCCCCGCGTGGTCGCGGCTAGGGTAAACGCCGTGCGGGGCGGGTGCCCGCGCGGCGGCGGCGTTGCATGCCGCGCGGGCCATACCTGCGCGGTGGCCGCGGCGCGTACCGCGCGGGGCGGGTGCCAGCGCGGCGGCGGCACCGCATGCCGCGCGGGCCATGCCCGCGCGGCGGCCGCGGCATGTGCCGCGCGGGCAATGCCCGCGCGGCGGCCGCGGCATGTGCCGCGCGGGGCGGGTTCCCGCGCGGCGGCAGTATTGTACGCCGCGCGGGGCCATGCCCGCGAAGCGGCCGCGGCACGTACCGCGCGGGTCGGGTGCCCGCGTGGCGGCGGCATCGCACGCCGCGCGGGACCAAGCCCGCGCGGTGGCAGCGGCGCGTGCCGCGCGGGGCGGGTGCCTACGCGGCGGCATCGTCGTATGCCGCGCGGGGCCATGCCCGCGCGGCGGCCGCGGCACATGCCGCGCGGGCGAGTGCCCGCGCGGCGGCGGCATTGCATGCTGCGCGTGGCCTTGCCGCGCAGCTGCAGCTTGTGCCACGCGGCGGCGGCAGTTGCGGCACGCGGGGTTGGTGCCCGCGCGACCGCGGCGGTTACCGCGCGAGGCCGGTGCCCGCGCGGCCGCGGATTTGCGCCATGCGAGGCCGAGGGCCGCACGACCGCGGAAGGTGCCGCACGGGATTGGTGCCCGAGCGGCCGCGGCTTGCACCTCGCGGAGCTAGGGCCCGCGCGGTCACGGCAAATGCCGCGCGGGGCTGGTGCCCGCGCGACCGTACGACCCGTGACACCGCGGGGGCGACCGCGTCGCTCGACGAGCGCGGCCGCCACCGCCGGGTCAAGTTGTCCTTAGTGTTTTGAGTCATTTGGGCTCGGTTTATCCACTACTATATTGTTGATCTGACCATGGCTCTTTTGGGGACTACTTCTAGGTCCGGGCGTCAACAGAGAGCAAGGTTCAGTCTCCGGAATACGCGTTTCGCATAATCAAGGTGGGTAGGTGTTGGTTATTACCGGTGAGGTGTCGTTTCCGAATACTCGTTTTGATAAAGTAGATACCGTTATAATTTGACTAACCCCCTAGCATGTGAATCCCTTTATCTATTTCAATCGAGCGGCTGCGGTCGCAGGTGCGGTATACTTTTCTGGTTATAGTGGCTGAGGTCGCAAGGCATTAAAACACTCATATTGCTTACACGCACACCTGCAGTTTGGCCACTGCAGAGGGTGTATTTTTCCAGAAAGATGGTAAGTCATTTACCTATGTACCCCACAAGGGGAGGTTAGTGGGGACCCCTCAAGGGGAGGCGGCTGCTACTTGGGCAGTCGAGGGGTTGGAGGCACCAAGAAGATGAGTACGGTATAGGGGTTGGTGCCCAAAATATTCTGAAAGCTGGGGTAGGTGCCCAGCAGGGTTTTCAACAGGGATTTGGCGATACATGAGGGGGAGGGGAAAAGTAAATGCTCCGGTGATTCGGTGTGTTCATTCTATTATTGCATTTACTTGCATGCTTTCTACTTTATCAGTCACTGACAACCCACACTGTGACAGGTTCGAGTAGGGGTGGAATTCGGGACGACGGTGAGGCATCAGTTAGAGGATACGAGCCAAGAGGGCTAGTAAAACGATACTTTATTTTAGTTATTTTTGGTTATGGCATAACTATGTTTAGTTCAACTGTGTTTCATATACTGTGGTTTCTGATGGATGTTGGGAGGAGGATTTTCTTATAATTAACTGGTGAATGATAGGATGTGTATTTGTGGCTTGTTTTCAAATACAAACCGGTTTCAAATATGTTTTCAAACCAAGTGCCGTGTGGGCACCGATTTTAAAACCCGTGGATTTATCCTTTCAAGTTAATGGCCGCACAAAGAGTTTGCGAAAATGATTTAGAAAACTGGGTGTCGTGTGGGCACCGATTTTCAAAACCCATGGGTTTATGCTATAGACTGTACAAGATAGCGGTGATGGTTTGATGTACTATATCCTCTCCTCGTTGCATGTCATGATTGGAATGGTTAAAGCATTGGAATTGATTGTGACGCCGTGCGTATACAAAGGAGACTCCGCCCGTTTGGGGAGTGAAATTGTGTATGCGGCGGGTCTGATACGCGCCGGAGGCAAGGTTCATGTATTTACTTAAGAAAAAAATGGGTACGTTTTCCGCTCCTTTAGAACCTCCGGGGCGTGACAGATTTTATGGTATCAGAGAAAAACGGCTTTAACCAAGGAGATCATGACTAACATCCACAGAATGTAATGACACAAGTGACTAACAAAGTTGATAACCAAGGTATAGGTGTGTCACGTACGAGCGTGAGCGCGGGGAATTAAGGGATAGAGTCCCAGGGTTAGTAGGTCAAGGTGCTAGACCGGTTGGACTATGATTAATGGTTTTCTTTGCTCACAGTGGAGAATGGCTCGTACAAGATCGTCGACGGAAAATGCAGGAGCCGATGAAGCGGCTCCAGCAACTGCGGAGAATGAAGTAATCCGACAGCAGTTACGTGAGATGGCCGGACAACTGTCAGCCCTCACAGAGCACGTGTGTCAGCTGACGCAGCAGCAACAGGCCGTACCTGGGGAGAGCGCCCGGGGCCCGCCACCGGAAGCAAGCGCGCCCGCGGCGGGACCATCTGGAACGCATGACGAGACGACGACCGCCCCTCCCCAGACGGCGACCACCGGAGTGTCGACGGATCAACCGGCCGCGCCATCGGCCGTACCCAGCCCATCGGCCTCAGGACCCGTGACGGGCGAAGCCTCCACCCAACGGACGGAACGGGACAGGGTGAGAGCGAACCTGTCCGAGTTCAAGAAACACGACCCACCCGTATTCGAGGGCGAGACGACCGATCCCTGGGTCGTGGAGAAGTGGGTGGATACAATGGAAAAGCTATTTGAGGATTTAATGATGGAGGAACATGAAAAAGTACCCCTGGCGGTTCATTGTCTTGAGGGGAATGCCCGGATATGGTGGAAAACAGTACGCCCGGATTCCACGAAGGGCGACACCATGCCGACCTGGACCGAGTTCAGGGAAAGGCTGTTCGGAGCGTTCTTCTCCAAAAGCGTGAAACAGCGAATGGAAGACGATCTGAAGCATATTCGGCAGGGGAGCAGATCTGTCATGGAATATCAAAGAGAGTTTGTGAGGTTGGCAAACTGCGTCCCCTTCGTCATAAGGGACGAAGCTCACAAAGCCCGCCTCTTCGTCGACGGATTACGAAGCAACGTCTTCGAGGTGGTGCAAGCAGCGGACCTTCACACCTTTCAAAGGGTGGTGGATAGGGCTACCATTGTGGAGCGCGGCTTCGCAGTGACGCGCGCACGGCGAGAGGACACGGATTTCAATAAAGATAAGAAGCGTCCGCAATCTTTCACAGGAGGGGGACCACCCAGCGGGAGTCGGCCCCCTAAACACCCAAAGTCGCACCACGGGGCCAGGAGCGCACCGGCAGGCGGTCAAAGACCAGGGGACAGACCCTATGTTATTTGCAATGGAGCCCACAAAGTTACTGAGTGCGCGAAGAGGCACGACCACTGTTTTCGCTGTGGCAAACAGGACCACTTCCGTCATAACTGCCCCACAAACCCGGGACCCGCCTCGTCCACGGCCTCTGCCCCACCGCCGCAGCAGTCAGGGAGGGGAAGGGTTCCCGTGGGACCCGCAGCGCGCCATCCGCCCACCCGACAGGAGGGGGAGACGCGTCCGCAATCAGGAGGGAGGATCTACTCGATGACCCACCAAGGGGCAGACCCACCAGAAAATGTAGTGGCAGGTACCACTCTAATCTCAGACTCTCGAGCTAGAACATTATTCGAGACTGGGGCATCACACTCCTTTGTATCTAGTACTTTTGCCTTTACACATGACTTGGAAATGAAACCCCTATGTCATTCCCTCACCGTCCGAACTCCTGGGGGGCCTCTTGAGGCCGTCAATTATGTGCCTTCCTGCCCAATAAGGTTGGGAAGGTTAGACTGCCCCGGAGACCTGGTGGTCATTCCACTGGAGGAATTCTACGTAGTACTGGGAATGGACTGGCTTACCAACTACCAGGCGGAGATTGACTGCGACAAACGACAAGTGCGTCTGCGGGAACCGAGATTTCCGGAAAACGTATACCTCGCGTGTAAGAGTATCTTCTTCTCGACCATCATCACCGCAACTCGGGCAAGGAGAATGATGGAGAGTGGATGCGTGGCGTACTTAGCCTCGGTGGATCTGGCGACCCGACCCACCTCCTCACTTTCCGACATTGCGGTGGTAAGGGACTTCCCGGATGTTTTTCCGTCCGAACTTCCGGGAATGCCACCTGGACGCGAGATCGACTTCACTATCGAGCTAATTCCGGAGACAAAACCCATCACAAAGGCGCCTTACAGAATGGCCTTCGCCGAACTAAAGGAATTGAAGGCGTAGCTTGAGGACCTTCTGGACAAGGGGTTCATCCGACCGAGCGTGTCACCATGGGGAGCGCCGTTGCTCTTCGTAAGGAAGAAGGACGGGAGTTTACGTTTATGCATAGACTACCGGGAAATAAACAAGGTCGCGGTGAAGAACAAATACCCCTTGCCACGTATTGATGACCTGTTCGACCAACTCCAAGGGGCAACCGTGTTTTCAAAGATCGACCTTCAGTCGGGCTATCACCAACTCGGAATTAGAGGTGAGGATATACCGAAGACGGCGTTCAGAACTCGATATGGCCATTACGAGTTCACGGTGATGCCGTTTGGGCTAACCAATGCCCCAGCAGTATTTATGGACATGATGAACCGAATTTTTAAACCATTCCCGGACCAATTTGTAGTGGTTTTTATTGATGATATCCTCATCTATTCCCGCACAGATAGGGAGCATGAGGAGCACCTCCGAGTGGTCCTCCAGACCCTAAGGGATCAAAAGCTGTATGCCAAACTCAAAAAGTGTGAGTTTTGGCTCCGTGAGGTCGATTTTTTGGGACATATTGTCTCGGCCACGGGAATTGCGGTGGATCCAAGAAAGATAGAATCGGTGACCAACTGGGCTCGCCCGACCACGGTGACGGAAATCCGAAGCTTCCTCGGGCTAGCAGGATATTACCGACGCTTTGTCGAAGGCTTCTCAAAGATAGCCACTCCCCTTACTCGACTAACCCGGAAAGAGGAGAAGTTCGTCTGGACGGATCAATGCCAGAAGAGCTTCGAGGAGCTCAAGGACAGACTCACGCGGGCACCGGTACTCACATTGCCACAGCCCGGTGAGGATTACGAGATCTACTGTGATGCGTCTCGAAGTGGACTAGGAAGTGTGTTGATGCAACAAGGGAAAGTCATCGCATACGCGTCAAGACAGCTCAAGGATTATGAGCGGAACTATCCTACACACGACTTGGAACTCGCGGCAGTCGTGTTTGCGTTAAAGCTCTGGAGGCACTACCTCTATGGGGCACACTGTAGGGTGTACTGTGACCACCAGAGCCTCAAATATTTGTTTACGCAAAAGGAGTTGAACTTGCGACAACGGAGGTGGCTGGAACTACTAAAGGACTACGAATTGTCCATCCATTACCACCCCGGAAAAGCAAACATGGTGGCCGATGCCTTGAGCCGGAAGGGACAGGCGGGGGAGACGACACTGTGCACCCTTACCCAACAGGATCGGCTAATTGCACAATTCTCGCAACTGAGACTGGAGGTGGTGCCAGCAGGAGCAGTTGTGAAATTTATGTCCTTGGAGATCAAGCCTACGCTGATAGGGAGGATCGCAGAAGGCCAAGCGACGGACCCACAATTACAGCAAGTGCGGGACAGGTTATCCTCGGAACCAGGTGGGGATTTTGTGATCGGCGTCGAGGACGTGTTGAGGTTCCGGGGACGAGTCTGCGTACCTGACATGCTGGAACTAAGGAGGGAAATTCTGGCGGAAGCGCATAACGCCCCCTACACTGCGCATCCTGGAGGTACTAAAATGTACAGAGACCTAAGACAGACCTTCTGGTGGCCTAAACTAAAGAACGATGTGGCGCACTTCGTGGCACGATGTTTGGTGTGCCAACAAGTGAAGGCGGAACACCAACGACCGGCGGGAAAACTACAACCATTGCCCATACCGGAGTGGAAATGGGAACGGATCCCCATGGATTTTGTGACTGGTTTTCCGCGATCGCAACAAGGACATGACGCGATATGGGTCATCATTGACCGTTTGACGAAATCGGCCCACTTCATACCGATTCACACGACGTGGACTAGGGATCGGCTGGCGCAGACCTATATCGACGAGGTGGTGAGGTTGCATGGAGTACCATCATCCATAACCTCGGACAGGGACACGTGCTTCGTGTCAAACTTTTGGCGGAGTCTGCAGCAGGCGTTGGGGACCAAGTTGCAGTTTAGCACGGCTTTTCACCCGCAGACGGACGGGCAATCGGAGCGAGTAATCCAGATTCTTGAGGATATGCTTCAAGCTTGTGTGCTAGGCCTAGGGGAGGGGTGGTCGCTTTACCTACCCCTCGTGGAATTTGCTTACAATAATAGCTATCAGGCTAGTATTCGGATGGCCCCGTACGAAGCCTTGTACGGACGCCGGTGTCGATTGCCCATTTGCTGGGATGATTTGAGAGAACGGAAACTCCTGGGGCCAGACCTCATAGAGGAAACGGAAACAAAGGTGCGCCTTATCAGGCAGCGGTTGCTGACCGCTCAGAGCCAGCAGAAAAGTTACGCGGACCGGAGGCGATGGGAACTGGAATTCTCGGTAGGGGATCATGTGTTGCTACGCGTGTCACCGTCTAAGGGGACGAGACGGTTTGGCATAACAGGGAAGTTAAGCCCACGGTATGTGGGACCGTTCGAAATCTTGGAGCGCGTGGGGCCAGTGGCGTACCGGTTGGCCTTACCGCCAAATCTTGAACGTGTGCATAACGTTTTCCACGTTTCGATGCTCCGAAAATACTTATCCGATCCGTCGCACGTCCTCGACGCCTCGGCCGTTGAGCTGCGGGAGGACTTGAGCTTCGAAGAAACACCGATGCGAATCTTGGCAAAAGAAGAAAAGAACCTTCGGAACCGGACTATCCCCTACGTAAAGGTGCAATGGAGTAACCACGAGGAGCGCGAGGCGACGTGGGAACATGAAACAAAAATGAGAGAGTGTTACCCCGAGTTATTTAGTAGTGAGGAGTGAATTTAAGTTTCGGGGACGAAACTTCTTTTAAGAGGTAAGTGGTGTAATATCATAGATTTTGTAACACTTAAAACCTCCTGTTAATAAAGTTCTCATTTAATGTATTTAACGTAACGAGTTTACTTAAGTCGTTAATTAGGAGGTGCGGGTATTTTTCTGCGATAGAGCTCGGAAAACGGGGAATGGCGGTGCGATCGGATCCGGATTCCGACGTACGGAGCTCCCGGAAAGGGGTATAGAGTGATGGCAATGGCCAGGGGCGTATCGAAATCCGTGTAAGTGATTTGGCACGCTTTCCGAGGAAAAGGATAGAATCATCTTTAAGGAAATATCCTGAAGAATCTAAAATGCGGAATTAATTAATTGGAGAATTAATTAATAAAAGAATTGATTAACCGGGAAATTAATTAATTAAGGAATTAATTAATTGGGAATTTTAAATACCCAAAGTGGTTATGTCGTAATCTTCTCCCGAAAGAAAAAGAAAGACGAAACCCTAACCGCAGGAAACAAGAAGAAAGGCGAAACCCTAATCGAAAGAGAACGATGGTGAAGATGGTGAAAGCTAAAGGATCCGAACCCTCCCGACGAACGCGCCAAAATCGGGAGCGAGAACGGATAGCCGTCTCCTACGATTAGAGGTAAACTAATTTTATTTTGGTATAGTTTCGCTCGGTTTTTGGGTGTCGGTCTTTCATGAGGTTTAGGAGTAGCCGTTTGCTACCCAACGTGTCGCGCCGCGAAGCCCTAGGGCATCGCCGCGCGACCGTAATGCGCGCCGCGCGGGGACGGTGCCCGCGCGGCCGCGGCTAGAGCCGCGCGGGATTGATCTGCCCACGTGGCCGCGGCTAGGGTAAACGTCGCGCGGGGCGGGTGCCCGCGCGGCGGCCGCGGCGCGTACCGCGCGGGGTGGGTGCCCGCGCGGCTGCGGCCGCGACATGTGCCGCGCGGGCCATGCCCGCGCGGCAGCCGCGGCATGTGCCGCGCGGGGCGGGAGCCCGCGCAGCGGCAGTATCGCATGCCGCGCGGCGGCCGCGGCGCGTACCGCGCGGGGCGGGTGCCCGCGCGGTGGCGGCATCGCACGCCGCGCGGGGCCATGCGGCCGCGGCGCGTGCCGCACAGGGCGAGTGCCCGCGCGGCGGCATCGTCGTATGCCGCGCGGGACCATGCCCGCGCGGCGGCCGCGGCACATGCCGCGCGGCTGCAGCTTGTGCCGCGCGGCGGCGGCAGTTGCGGCACGCGGGGTTGGTGCCCGCGCGGCCACGGCGGTTATCGCGCGGGGCCGGTGCCCGCGCGGCCGCGTATTTGCACCATGCGAGGCCGAGGGCCGCACGACCGCGGAAGGTGCCGCACGGGGTTGGTGCACGTGCGGCCGCGGCTTGCACCGCGCGGAGCTAGGGCCCGCGCGGTCACGGCAAATGCCGCGCGGGGCTGGTGCCCGCGCGGCCGTACGACCCGTGACACCGCGGGGGCGGCCGCGTCGCTCGACGAGCGCGGGCGCCACCGCCGGGTCAAGTTGTCCTTAGTGTTTTGAGTCGTTTGGGCTCGGTTTATCCACTACTATATTGTTGATCTTACCATGGCTCTTTTGGGGACTACTTCTAGGTCCGGGCGTCAACAGAGAGCAAGGTTCAGTCTCCGGAATACGCGTTTCGCATAATCAAGGTGGGTAGGTGTTGGTTATTACCGATGAGGTGTCGTTTCCGAATACTCGTTTTGATAAAGTAGATACGGTTATAATTTGACTAACCCCCTAGCATGTGAATCTCTTTTTCTATTTCAATCGAGCGGCTGCGGTCGCGGGTGCGGTATACTTTTCTAGTTATAGCGGCTGAGGTAGCAAGGCATTAAAACACTCATATTGCTTACACGCACACCTGCAGTTTGGCCACAGCAGAGGGTGCCAGAGGGTGTATTTTTTCGGAAAGATGGTAAGTCATTTACCCGTGTACCCCACAAGGGGAGGTTAGTGGGGACCCCTCAAGGGGAGGCGCCTGCTACTTGGGCAGTCGAGGGGTTGGAGGCACCAAGAAGATGAGTACGGTATTGGGGTTGGTGCCCAAAATATTCTGAAAGCTGGGGTAGGTGCCCAGCGGGGTTTTCAACAGGGATTTCGCGATACATGAGGGGGAGGGGAAAAGTAAATGCTCCGGTGATTCGGTGTGTTCATTCTATTATTGCGTTTACTTGCATGCTTTCTACTTTATCAGTCATTGACAACCCACACTGTGACAGGTTCGAGTAGGGGTGGAATTCGGGACGACGGTGAGGCATCAGTTAGAGGATACTAGCCAAGAGGGCTAGTAAAACGATACTTTATTTTAGTTATTTTTGGTTATGGCATAACTATGTTTAGTTCAACTGTGGTTTCTGATGGATGTTGGGAGGAGGATTTTCTTATAATTAACTGGTGAATGATAGGATGTGTATTTGTGGCTTGTTTTCAAATACAAACCGGTTTCAAAGATGTTTTCAAACCAAGTGTCGTGTGGGCACCGATTTTAAAACCCGTGGATTTATCCTTTCAAGTTAATGGCCGCACAAAGAGTTTGCGAAAATGATTTAGAAAACTGGGTGTCGTGTGGGCACCGATTTTCAAAACCAATGGGTTTATGCTATAGACTGTACAAGATAGCGGTGATGGTTTGATGTACTATATCCTCTCCTCGTTGCATGTCATGATTAGAATGGTTAAAGCATTGGAATTGATTGTGACGTCGTGCGTATACAAAGGAGACTCCGCCCGTTTGGGGAGTGAAATTGTGTATGCGGCGGGTCTGATACGCGCCGGAGGCAAGGTTCATGTATTTACTTAAGAAAAAAATGGGTACGTTTTCCGCTCCTTTAGAACCTCCGGGGCGTGACAAGCGACCCCACCGAGCTCAAGTATCTCATCAGTCTCAACTGTCTTATAAGCGGCACATGCAGGCTATGATCCACGATCAAACAGATCGAAAACCCAATGCTCAGATAACACAATGCTGTCGGGAACCCTCCACGACTCGATCAGGAAATGCCCAAACACTCTCACAGCTATGTCGAAGAACCCTCCACGACTCAATCTGATAATGCACAACCCATGGCTAAGTCGGGAAACCTCCACGACTCGATCTGCCAGAACCCCCAAAACTCATAGCTAATGCACAAACCACGATCTAGAGCAACCCAATCCGAGAATAAGTCCTCAACCTCTCACACTGGAGGCCTGGAAATTCCGAACGACTATCGTCTACATCCCAAATCACACAAGAACAGGATGCAGGCACAGCCGCGCCCGTAGCTTCCGCCCCCAACATTGAAACAAGCCCAATCTCTCTGGAAGATCTCAATATTTTAAAACTATTTTCAAATCTGAGTTTTCATAAAAACCGGTCCGACGATTTTTAAAACGGTTCAAATGCCAATCTAATGCCAACTAAGCATGCTGTATAGTGTCAAATCACCTCTAGATCATGCTAAAAATACCTGGGGCTCACAATTGTCTTCCTACAATTTTCTAGGCAACTATCAGAGTTACCAGCTATGCAAATAAATAAGCTAAACATGATCAACATGCATACAATAGCTTTAGAGGGCATTCCATACATCTTGAAGAAATTCCAACCCACCTGGAACGCTTTCCGCAGGCAATCGCTGAAGTCGGTGAAGCGCCGAACCGCTTACTGCCAAAAATCTGCCGGAAACACGAAAACCGCGCCGCGCGCGCGCGCACTGTCGTGATCCTCGAAAATATTCCCGGAAGCTCAAACAAATCCCTCGAGCCTCAACCAAAAATCCCGTGCACTCCGGCTCCCTCGCTGTCAGCTCACAGCACGCACACATGCTAACCTCGGCTCCGCGTAGTAAAAAAATCCAAGCCTCAGCCAACAGCACCAAAGTAGCTCCCAAGGTGCAAACATGGAACGAAGATGGAAGGAAAATATCCATTCAGCTCAAAACTCAATAAGAATCCATCAACAAATCCAAAAACCCATGCTTGAAACAATCTGACAACTTACCTCATGCACAGCCGACGCGCGCGCGGCTCCGTCCAGCTCCAAGCAACAAGACCACACAAGCAGCACCCATGCTTGCTTTTTCTTTCTTTCCCACTTATTCTCTTTTCTTTTCCATGCTTTCTCTCATTTCTTTTCTTTCTTTTCCTCTTCTTCTCTTTTTTTTTTCTTTCTCTGAATCCTGCTGAGAAGAGAGGAAGAGAGGGAGTCCTTATATAGAGAGAGAGGGGGTCAACAGTCAACTGGAAGGTTGGAGAAGTGAAAAGACCGAACTGCCCTTGCTAAAAGTCACCAAAATTGCATCCTGCATGATGGGGTACCGGTACCCTCAATGGTGTACCGGTACCCAAATCCCTATTCCGAAATCCCTTTTTGGTTCCAGAACTCCAAGCCAACCGCAAGAAGCCGCCCAAGCTGCGCATGCGCGGCGCCCAAGCGCCAGCCGCGCTGTCATGCCCCCGGGGGTTTTTGAGTCTATCAAAGTGGAAAATTGCGTGTATTATTTTTTTTTTCTTAACAAAGTAACTTAAATCTCATCCCCGGTGCGTGCCAGACCGCCACATACACAAATTCTCTCTGCCCACGGACAGAGTCTCGTTTGTATATGCACGACGTCTCATTTACAACATGTGTTTCCTTTACAACATCATACATCAACCATCAACCATACAATAGACATACCTCGTCAAACAGAGTACAGTAATTTAACTAATGTTTTAAAAGACCGGTGTCCACTCGACACCTTGTTATTTTTTTTTCAAGCGAGTTATTAAAGCGGCATCAACGTTTAGAAAGGATAAAACCAGCGGTTGCAAAACCCGTGCCCACACGGCACTTCGTTTTGAGAAAACATTTTCGAAATCATTTGGTTTATCATGAAAACGTGCCGCGTATGAAAACATCAATAAAAGTATCAAAGTATAAAAGTACACCTCATCCACAGCACTAACTAATACATGTCCACGACTAATATGATCCACAAGCAAATTAACTATTTAAAGTATAAGGAAAACGAGATAAAAACCAAGTATCCTGACTACGGTCCTCGCGACGCTGTCTCACCGCCATCCCGGCTAACGCACCTAGTAATACCTGTCACGGAGTGGGTAAAGTCAGTGACAAACAAAGTAGATGTCTAAATATCAATAAGGAATAAGGAGCAAACCGATTACACCGGAACCTTTCGCTAAAACCCTGTACATAATTAAGCTGGGCACCAACCCCAGATTTATCAATTAAGTTGGGCACCAACCCCAGAGTACCTGTCGGTGAGACTAAAGTCTCCCCTCGCGCGCAAACACCTTTTTAATGCTTTTAACCTCTTCACGGAGCTGGTGTGCTATTTTCAGCAGGCGCGAAGAGGTCCTCACGGCTCCCACCCCTTTGTGAGGTACACGGGTCAAAAAGACCACTTCTCCGGAAAAGTACACCCATGCGGAGGCCAATCCGCCTGTGTACGTGTAGCATCCGAAAATGGATTTGCCGATATCGGCGTGTAGTGAGCACCGCGACCGCAGCCGCTTCAATTGTTAGATAAAATACAATTATGCGAAAGGTTAAACTGTCCATCTACTTTGTTAGACAAATTAAGAGCATTTTAATGATGATAGATGCACTTACTGCACTTGTTGCACTTATAGCAACCGTACCCACATAGTTGAAGAGAAATCGGAACACCTGAATCCTTCGCGCACCCCCGCTGCGCACCTGGACCTAAAGAAAGTCCGCCAGGATAACTATAGTCAAAAACGTGTACTAACATCCCAAAACAAAAGACCCAATTTACTTTTTTCGACGGAAAAGTCCAACACCGTCCGGGTTGACGAAAACTGGAATCCCGCGCCGCCGTCGCCGTCCGCCAGAGCCCCGCGCGGTTCGGAACCGCGCGGCGTGTCTCCACGGGCGGCGCCTCGCGCGGGTGCTGCCCGTGCGACGGCCGCGCGGCGCCCGCGCGGGTGCGGCCCCGCACGGCGCCCGCGCGCGGGGTTGCCCGCGCGGCGCCCGCGTGGGTGCCCCGCGCGGTTGCGGGTCCGCGCGAGTGCCGCCCGCGCGGCAGCCGCGCGGCGCCCGCACGGTGCCCGCGCGGTTGCGGGTCCGCGCGGGTGCCGCCCGCGCGGCAGCCGCGCGGCGCCCGCGCGGTGCCCGCGCGGTCCCATCGCCGCTTGCGGCGGCGATCGGCCGTCCGCGATTCTCCTCCGCGCGATGCCCTAGAGGCACCGCGCGCCTCCGCCGTCCGTTCCGTGCCCTAGCATGACGACGATGACGGCGACGGTGACGGATACGACGGAGAAACCCAAGAACTCAAACAAAAAGGATGACGGAAAAATCCCAAATAATTTATAACAATTATTTTACTAACCGAAGATTGACGGGAAGGTTGTTCGGTCGCGTTCTTGCCTTCGGTTCGATGTCCGGGAAGATCGGGCTCCTTCTCTTTCTCCTTTCCCTTTCTTCCGGCTAGGGTTCCGTCTTTTCCTTTTTCTCTTTCTTTCTCTCCTCACCGGTTAGGGTTTTATTTTTCTTTTCTTTTCTTTCCGATAATCGGGATCCCTTATATAGCTCGTATTATATCTTTAATTAATTTCCTCTTTAACTCGTACGTAAGAAAATTCTATTTTCCGTCATCGGATAATTAATTAATTAATTAATTATCCCCTACGAGATAACCCACCTTATCTCCAACGGGTGCAAGATATTTTGCACGGATTGCGATGCATGACTAATCACCGCATCACTAAGAATTCCGTTCCGGGAGATCCCGACATCGGATTTCAGATCCGATCGCACCGTCGGCCATCATTTTCCGCGCTCTATCGCAGAACAATACGAGCACCACACACTGGCCAACTCTTAAGAATTAAATAATTTTATTTCACTTAAAGGCTTAAATAATTACATGTGAGTCAAAAATACCCCTAAGGGCCGGATCACTACACCACTCACACTTTATAAAAAGTTTCGTCCCGAAACTTAAGTACAAACCCCACTAATCAACTCGGGAAAACATTCTCTCATCTTAGATTCCAGTTCCCAAGTCACCTCGCGCTCTTCGTGGTTGCTCCACTGGACCTTTACATAGGGGATTGTTCGTTTGCGCAACTTCTTGTCCTCTCTCGCCAAAATCCGCACCGGCGTCTCCTCGACGCTTAAATCCTCTCGCAACTCGATGGTGAAGGCATCCAAGGCATGAGAGGGATCAGCTAGGTACTTCCGGAGCATTGAGACATGGAACACGTTATGGACTCGTTCGAGGTTCGGCGGCAGGGCTAATCGGTACGCCACCGGTCCTGCGCGTTCTAGGATCTCGAACGGTCCTACGTACCTCGGGCTTAACTTTCCCTTTATACCGAAGCGTCGGTTCCCCTTGGAGGGCGAAACTCGGAGTAACGCATGCTCACCCACCATGAACTCTAAGTCTCGGCGTCTGTTGTCCGCGTAGCTTTTCTGTCTGCTCTGGGCGGTCAGTAGCCTTTGTCTAATCAATCGCACCTTTGCTTCGGTCTCCTCTACCAAATCTGGGCCCAGAAACTTACGCTCACCCAAGTCGTCCCAGCATATTGGAGACCGACAGCGGCGCCCGTACAGGGCCTCGTATGGTGCCATCTGAATGCTGGCCTGGTAACTGTTATTGTAGGCAAATTCCACTAGGGGCAAACACCGTGCCCACCCTTCACCCAAGTCCAAAACGCATGCTCGAAGCATGTCCTCCACAATTTGTATCACCCGCTCTGTTTGTCCATCGGTCTGCGGGTGAAAAGCCGTACTGAAGTGCAACTTGGTTCCCATTGCTCGCTGCAGGCTCTGCCAAAAGTTTGACACAAATCGCGTGTCCCTGTCCGACGTGATGGATGTCGGCACCCCATGCAACCTTACTCTCTCGTTGATGTAGGTTTGTGCCAGTCGTTCCCGCGTCCACGTCGTGTGTATGGGCAGAAAGTGGGCCGATTTCGTCAGACGGTCCACAATCACCCATATTCCATTGTGTCCCTGTGACGATCTCGGGAACTCGGTCACAAAATTCATGGTGATCATGTCCCACTTCCACTCGGGCACCGGTAAGGGTTGCAATTTTCCTGCCGGACGCTGGTGCTCGGCCTTCACCCGTTGGCACACCAGGCAGTGTGCCACAAACCGAGTCACGTCTCCCTTCATTTTGGGCCACCAGAAGGTCTGTTTGACGTCCTTGTACATCTTCGTTCCCCCGGGGTGTGCTGCATATGGAGCAGTATGCGCCTCCCGCAGGATTTCCTCTTTGAGTTCCGGTAGATCCGGCACGCAGATTCGTCCCCGAAATCGTATCGTGCCGTCGGAGTTTACTGTGAAATCACCTTCTTGGTCGGCAGTTACTCTACCTCGCACCAGCTGGAGTTGGTCATCAGTCGACTGCCCCTCGAGAATTCTGTCAAGCAAGGTAGGTCTGACCACCAGCGTCAGAAGTTGTGCGACTGTACCCGCCGGTACTACTTCTAGTCTTAATCGCGAAAATTCCCCAATCAAACTATCTTGCTGGGTGATGGCACTTACCCCTGCCTCCTCGGCCTGCCCCTTGCGGCTCAGGGCGTCGGCCACCACGTTTGCCTTTCCCGGGTGGTAGTGGATCGTTAAATCGTAATCCTTCAGTAGCTCGAGCCACCGTCTTTGTCACAAATTTAACTCCCTTTGGGTGAAAAGGTACTTAAGACTTTTATGATCTGAGTACACATTGGAGTGTGCCCCATACAGGTAGTGTCTCCAAAGCTTGAGGACGAACACAACCGCTGCGAGTTCCAAATCGTGCACGGGGTAGTTCCGCTCGTATTCCTTGAGCTGCCTTGACGCATAGGCTATAACCTTTCCCCGTTGCATGAGTAC
Organism: Tillandsia leiboldiana; assembly: GCA_029204045.2. Lineage (NCBI taxonomy): Eukaryota > Viridiplantae > Streptophyta > Magnoliopsida > Poales > Bromeliaceae > Tillandsia > Tillandsia leiboldiana. The sequence goes on along the minus strand of CM055069.1, from coordinate 7,162,974 downwards.
TCCACCCAGTCCGCTTCGCGACGCATCGCAATACACTTCATAATCCTCCCCTGGTTCTGGCAGGGCGAGAATCGGGGCTCGCGTCAATCTATCCTTGAGCTCCTCGAAGCTCCTCTGACATTTGTCCGTCCAGATGAACTTTCCCCCTTTCTAGTCAAACGGTTTAAGGGGGTGGCTATCTTGGAGAAACCCTCCACGAAGCGCCGGTAGTACCCGGCTAATCCCAGGAAGCTTCGAATCTCCGTCACCGTCGTCGGTTGGGGCCAGTCCGTCACCGAATCTATCTTCTTCGGATCGACTGCGACTCCAGCCGCCGAGATTACGTGCCCCAAGAAGCCGACCTCACGGAGCCAAAACTCACACTTTTTGAGTTTGGCATAGAGTTTCTGTTCCCGTAGGGTCTGGAGGACTGTGCGCAGATGTTCTTCGTGCTCCTCGTCTGTACGGGAGTAGATGAGGATATCGTCGATGAAGACCACCACGAATAAGTCCAAGAAGGGTTTGAATACCCTGTTCATCATGTCCATGAACACCGCCGGGGCATTTGTGAGCCCGAACGGCATTACTGTAAATTCGTAATGGCCGTAGCGAGTCCGGAAAGCCGTTTTGGGGATGTCCTCCCCCTTGACCTGGACCTGATGATAGCCCGACTGCAGGTCAATCTTTGAAAACACCGTCGCCCCCTGTAGTTGGTCGAAGAGGTCGTCGATCCTTGGCAGGGGGTACTTGTTCTTAACGGTGACCTTATTTATCTCCCGGTAGTCGATGCACAACCGGAGACTTCCGTCCTTCTTCCTCACAAACAGGACGGGCGCGCCCCAGGGTGACGCGCTAGGTCTGATGAAACCCTTATCCAAAAGGTCCTCCAACTGTGCCTTGAGTTCCTTCAACTCCGCGAAGGCCATCCTGTACGGTGCCTTGGTGATGGGTTTGGTGCCGGGAAGTAGTTCAATAGAGAAGTCGACCTCTCGTTTCGGTGGCATTCCGGGGAGCTCTGCCGGAAATACATCTGGAAATTCCTTTACCACTGGAATTTCGGAAGGCGAGGGGACGGGTCGGGTGGCTAAATCTACCGAGGCTAGATAGGCCACGCACCCGCCCTCCATCAACTTCCTAGCCCGCGACGCGGAGATGATAGCCAAAAAGGAAGTGCTTTTACATGCCAAGTACACGTTTTCTGGGAATCCCGGCTTCTGTAGTTGCACCTGGCGCTTCTCGCAGTCGATGACCGCCTGATACTCGGTAAGCCAGTCCATGCCCAAAACCACGTCGTATTCTTTTAGCGGTATGACCACCAGATCCCAGGGGCACGACAACCTTCCCAGTCTTATTGAACACGAGGGTACTAGGCCAGTCGTCGCGATTGGCCCCCCAGGGGTCTGGACGGTCAGTAAGACATCAAGGGGACTACTTTCTAGCTGATGTGTTTGTGCAAAAGTGCGGGAAATAAAGGAGCGAGTCGCCCCGGTGTCAAACAGGGTTCGATCTCGAAAATTAGAAACGGAGGTAATACCTGCGACCACCTCCTCTGGCAGTGTCGCTCCATGCTAGCCCATGGAGTAGAGCCTCCCTCCTGGTTGTGGTCGCGATTCTCCTTCTGCTCTTGGCACCGGAGGGTGTGGGGGCATTCCCGTTGATGCTCTACCCCGTCCTGGTGGCTGCGCCGTTGGGGTGGAAGCTGCGGAAGATGCCGCTCCAGTGTTCAGGGGACAGTTGAATCGGAAATGCCCTGGTTTGCCGCAGCGGTAACAGTGATCCTGTCTCTTAGGGCATTCCGTCACTGGATGCGATGCTCCGCAAATAACACATGGCTTGTTCGCTAGTCGCGGCTTTCTGGTAGGCGCACTCTTGCTTCCTTGTTGCGTTTTGGGGTACTTTGGGGGTCGGCTCCCACCAGACAGGCCCCCTCCCGGGTAAGTCTGTGTCCGCTTTCTCTCCCGGTTATTTTCTGATCCCTCACGTCGAGCTCGGGTGATAGCGAATCCCCGCTCCACAATGGTGGCCCTGTCCACCACCTCCCTGAACGTGTGCAGGTCCGCTGCCTGAACCATCTCGAAGATGTCGCTCCGTAACCCGTCCACAAAAAGATGGGCCTTGTGGGGTTCATCCTATATAACAAACGGGACGCAGTTAACCAATCTTACAAACTCCCTTTGATATTCCATGACCGAGCGGTTCCCTTGTCTAATGTTCTTCAGGTCGTCTTCCAATTGCCGCTTGACGCTATCGGAGAAGAAAGCGCCAAAAAGTTCCTCTCTAAAGGCCGACCATGTCGGTAGCGGGTCGTTTGTAAACGGATCCGGGCGTAACGTCTTCCACCAGATGCGTGCATTCCCTTCGAGAAAGTGGACGGCTAGTGGAACCCGCTCGTGCTCCTCCATCAGTAGGTCCTCGAAGAGTTTTTCCATGGTATCCACCCATTTCTCGACGACCCATGGATCGGTCGTCTCTCCCTCGAAAGTGGGAGGGTCATGCTTCTTGAACTTAGTCAAATTCGTCCTGACCCTTTCTCGCGTCGCTCGTTGCTCCGTGATCCCTCCTGCAGCGGCGGACCCCCCAAGAGTAGGGGTCGTTCCTGCCTCCCCCACTGTCGCTCCCAACACGGGCCCCAAGGTCGTCGGAGTAGGTACATCCCTTGGGGTTGGGGGCTGTTTCGTCGTCGTACCACCTGTCCCTAGCGATTCCGTAGTGGGTGCGGTGGTTTCGGGCGGAGGGGTCGGATCGCGCTCGGCTGGCGCGGTTGCCTGTCGCTGCGTCAGTTGACGAACCTGCTCCGTCAGCGTCGCTACCTGCCCGGCCATTTCCCGCAGTCGTCGCCGGAGGAGCTGGTTCTCTGCGGTGGCCGGGGTCACTCTGTCCGCGTCCGCATTCTCGGTGGACGATCTAGTCCGGGCCATCGTCCGCTATAAACAGAGAAACCATGTTAACCCTAAGGTTATAACCCTAGCACCCTGTCTTACGATTACACCTATATTACGTTCCCTTTTCCCCGTACTCTCACGTACTACGCACCTATACCTTGGTTATCTCATGTCCAATTTGCTTGTGGCACCCTACACTGTGGATGTGGATCACGTCTACTATGGTTATGGTTGTTTTCTCTGATACCATTTAATCTGTCACGCCCCCGGGGGTTTTTGAGTCTATCAAAGCGGAAAATTGCGTGTATTAGTTTTTTTTTCTTAACAAAGTAACTTAAATCTCATCCCCGGTGCGTGCCAGACCGCCACATACACAAATTCTCTCTGCCCACGGACAGAGTCTCCTTTGTATATGCACGGCGTCTCATTTACAACATGCGTTTCCTTTACAATATCATACATCAACCATCAACCATACAATAGACATACCTCGTCAAACAGAGTACAGTAATTTAACTAATGTTTTAAAAGACCGGTGTCCACTCGACACATTGTTATTTTCTTTTCAAGCGAGTTATTAAAGCGGCATCAACGTTTAGAAAGGATAAAACCAGCGGTTGTAAAACCCGTGCCCACACGGCACTTCGTTTTGAGAAAACATTTTCGAAATCATTTGGTTTATCAAGAAAACGTGCCGCGTATGAAAACATCACCAAAAGTATCAAAGTATAAAAGTACACCTCATCCACAGCACTAACTAATACATGTCCACGACTAATATGATCCACAAGCAAATTAACTATTTAAAGTATAAGGAAAACGAGATAAAAACCAAGTATCCTGACTACGGTCCTCGCGACGCTGTCTCACCGCCATCCCGGCTAACGCACCTAGTAATACCTGTCACGGAGTGGGTAAAGTCAGTGACAAACAAAGTAGATGTCTAAATATCAATAAGGAATAAGGAGCAAACCGATTACACCGGAACCTTTCGCTAAAACCCTGTACATAATTAAGCTGGGCACCAGCCCCAGATTTATCAATTAAGTTGGGCACCAACACCAGAGTACCTGTCGGAGAGACTAAAGTCTCCCCTCGTGCGCAAACACCTTTTTAATGCTTTTAACCTCTTCACGGAGCTGGTGTGCTATTTTCAGCAGGCGCGAAGAGGTCCTCACGGCTCCCACCCCTTTGTGAGGTACACGCGTCAAAAAGACCACTTCTCCGGAAAAGTACACCCATGCGGAGGCCAATCCGCCTGTGTACGTGCAGCATCCGAAAATGGATTTGCCGAGATCGGCGTGTAGTGAGCACCGCGACCGCAGCCGCTTCAATTGTTAGATAAAATGCAATTATGCGAAAGGTTAAACTGTCCATCTACTTTGTTAGACAAATTAAGAGCATTTTAATGATGATAGATGCACATACTGCACTTGTTGCACTTATAGCAACCGTACCCACCTAGTTGAAGAGAAATCGGAACACCTGAATCCTTCGCGCACCCCCGCTGCGCACCTGGACCTAAAGAAAGTCCGCCAGGATAACTATAGTCAAAAACGTGTACTAACATCCCAAAACAAAAGACCCAATCTACTCTTTTCGACGGAAAAATCCAACACCGTCCGGGTTGACGAAAACCAGAATCCCGCGCCGCCGTCGACGTCCGCCGGAGCCCCGCGCGGTTGCGGGTCCGCGCGGGTGCCGCCCGCGCGGCAGCCGCGCGGCGCCCGCGTGGTGCCCGCGTGGTTGCGGGTCCGCGCGGGTGCCGCCCGCGCGGCGCCCGCGCGGTGCCCGCGCGGTTGCGGGTCCGCGCGGGTGCCGCCCGCGCGGCAGCCGCGCGGCGCCCGCGCGGTGCCCGCGCGGTTGCGGGTCCGCGCGGGTGCCGCCCGCGCGGCAGTCGCGCGGCGCCCGCGCGGTGCCCGCGCGGTTGCGGGTCCGCGCAGCAGCCGCCCGCGTGGTGGCCGCTCGGCGCCCGCGCGGGTACGACCCGCCCGGAGCCCGCACGGTGCCCGCGCGGTCCCATCGCCGCTTGCGGCGGCGATCGGCCGTCCGCGATTCTCCTCCGCGCGATGCCCTAGCGGCACCGCGCGCCTCCGCCGTCCGTTCCGTGCCCTAGCATGACGACGATGTCGGCGACGGTGACGGATACGACGGAGAAACCCAAGAACTCAAACAAAAAGGACGACGAAAAAATCCCAAATAATTTATAACAATTATTTTACTAACCGAAGATCGACGGGAAGGTTGTCCGGTCGCGTTCTTGCCTTCGGTTCGATGTCCGGGAAGATCAGGCTCCTTCTCTTTCTCCTTTCCCTTTCTTCCGGCTAGGGTTCCGTCTTTTCCTTTTTCTCTTTCTTTCTCTCCTCACCGGTTAGGGTTTTATTTTTCTTTTCTTTTCTTTCCGATAATCGGGATCCCTTATATAGCTCGTATTATATCTTTAATTAATTTCCTCTTTAATTCGTACGTAAGAAAATTCTATTTTCCTTCATCGGATAATTAATTAATTAATTAATTATCCCCTACGAGATAACCCACCTTATCTCCAACGGGTGCAAGATATTTTGCACGGATTGCGATGCATGACTAATCACCTCATCACTAAGAATTCCGTTCCGGGAGATCCCGACATCGGATTTCAGATCCGATCGCACCGTCGGCCATCATTTTCCGCGCTCTATCGCAGAACAATACCAGCACCACACACTGGCCAACTCTTAAGAATTGAATAATTTTATTTCACTTAAAGGCTTAAATAATTACATGTGAGTCAAAAATATCCCTAAGGGCCGGATCACTACACGCGCGGCGCCCATGCGCGCGCCGCGCGGCGCCCGCTCCTGCTGCGCGCGCCTCAGCTGCGCCCCACCAACCATGGACAAGCAGTCCAAAACCAACACCATCACCAACCTCAAACTAAAATTAAAGAAAACAAAACTCCAAAAACCCACATCAACTCCAAAACAACCAAAACCAAGCTTTCTCTCTCTCTCTCTAGAAAAACTGCAATGCACCTTCCATGAGGCTCGACGGGCGCGTGCTCCGCTCGGCTTCCAACAGTAGGTCCACACTACAAGCACACCTTCACCTCTCTCATTTCCTTCTTTTACTTTTCCTCAATTCCACTTCTTCTTCTCCTTCTTCTTCTTCCTTTCTTTCCTCTGTTCTCTTTTATTTCCTCTGTTTGATGCAGGGGAGAAGAAGGATGACGTGGCAGCACTAATTAAGGTGGATTAATTAGAGGAGCTTGGTGCATGGTGCAGGGGGAAAAAACCCAATAAGCCCTCCAACACCAACAACTATCCAAACCAACTCCCTCTCTCTCTTTTCTTCTTCACAGGCAAGCACCTAATTAATTTAATTTAATTAATTATTCAATTAATACCAACTCCAACTCACTTTTTGCCTTCGGGGCCTCCGCATCAGTCCGAAACCTCCCGAACTCCGCTGTAATATGAAAATACACATGTTCCAACCTTCTCCAATTTTTTTCTGCACACAACGGTGGAGTCGAGGCTCTAACAAACCAGTCCTCTAACGGCGCACAATGCCCGGAAAACTCCGATTCAAGCTGGGGCTTCCGCATCGATCCGACTCAACCTGAACTCCTCTGTAAACACATATGGAACACGCCCAAGGTGATTTCTCCGCACCACGCCATCTTGCGAGTTCGGTGCGCTCTACAAAGTCCCGGTGCTCTACAGGGAAGGGTTAGAGGAGGCAGTCTTTTAAAACTATGGTTTCTTTCCTTTCGGTAAATGGGGTGTAATTATATCTTATTATTAATTTATTTTCTTTTCCCTTTTCATATGTACGTATAAAGGGAAAATCCCTATATCCGGTGTTTTAAAGATATTTTTAATTTTGGTTACAAGAGATAAAATCGCCATCTCCTCGAAAAGCATGCCAAACTCTTAGCACGGATTCCGGTGCACACTATGGATACCGCGACCTTCAAAACCCCATTCCGAGAGATCCGTAAGTCGGATTTCAGATCCGATCACAGTGTCATTCACCGTTTTTCGGGCTCTATCATAGAAAAATACCCGCATGCGCCAATGTTCTACCCAAGAAAACTCGATAAACTAAGCCCCTAACAACGAAGTCACTTGCGCCCTTTAAGATTCCTCCGTAGCACCTTCACATAGGGAATACTCCGGTTGCATAACTTCTTGCCTTTTCGTGTCAAGATCCATACTGAATTCGCACACTCTACTCAACTACCCTCCACCAAGCTTCTTGCCCACGACGACGAAAAGAAAAATGAGCAGAAGGCGTTCCTACAAGCTAGGTTCACAAGTTCCAGCGAGCCCGGTTCCCGGAGACGCACTTGGAACTTCAAGCAGTCAAACACCGCTTAAGGATTGCTATGACCGTTGGTCCCCAAGCGCTATGCCGATAACCCTTAACGGAAACCCCACTAGTCTTAGAGCCTAAGAACCCACCCCACCCTCTCTGGCCAGGAAGGAACAAAGCCACCTGCCTCGAGGGGTTGCCCAATAGTCCGGCCGAACTTATTTCTACGATGGGGGTCTCTTCTAATAACTAAAGGTAGGGGCGAAAATAGTGAAAGAGTGGGATGCTCAGGTGTTGACACAAAAGTTCTAGTACGACAATCTGAGACTCGAGTATTACCTGCTACCACGTCCTCCGGTGGGTCATCGTATAGACTCCCCCCCCCCATTGCGGCCGCGTTTCCCCCTCCTGTTGCTGCGATGAAGGTGTAGAAGCTGCTGAGGATGATGTCCCTGTTTTCAAGGGGCAGTTGAAATGGAAGTGCCCCGGCTTGCCGCAACGAAAACAGTGGTCTTGCTTCTGGGAACATTCGGTCACCTGGTGTATTCCATCGCAAATGATGCAAGGCTTGTCCACCGGCCTTTGTCCTCTCGTCGGCGCGTTCTTGGTTCCTTGTTGCGATCTTGGATGTTTAGGGGGCCGGCTCCCATTGGAATGCTCTCCTCCAGAATAAGGTTGAGTTCGTTTCTTATCCCCGTTGTGTTCCGAGCTCTCCCGTCGGGCTCGTGTAATCGCAAATCCGCGCTCCACTGTGGTGGCTCTATCGACCACCTTCTGGAAGGTGTGCAAATCCGCCGATTGCACAACCTCGAAGATATCGCTCCGCAAACCGTCCACAAAAAGACGGGCTTTGTTAGATTCGTCTCTTATGACAAAGGGGACACAATTGACCAACCTCACAAATGCCCGTTGGTACTCCATAACTGTCCGACTTCCTTGCTTGATGTGTTTCAGGTCATCTTCCATCTGATGTTTGACACTGTTGGAGAAAAACACCCCAAACAATTTTTCTCGGAACGTTGACCATGATGGAAGGGCGGCGCCCTCCGAGGGGTCCGGGCGCACCGTCTTCCACCACATGCGGGCATTTCTCTCCAGAAAGTGGACTGCCAAGGGGACCCGCTCATGTTCCTCAATCAGCAAATCCTCGAAAAGCTTTTCCATGGGTGGGTCGTACTTCTTGAAGTCCGCCAAGTTCGCTCTCACCCTGTCCCGTTTGGTCTGTCGGATAGGAGCTTGCCCTGCAGCGGCGGTGGACACTCTGGGGGTAGGTGTCACCATGGTCTCTCTCAAGGGGTCTCCAGCAGTGGCTCCCGGCGTAGGTCCCGAAGTCGCTGGTGTTGGTGCTACCGAAGGCATTGTTGGCTGAACCGACGGTATCCCGGTTGTCGTGGTCTGAGGAGGAGCGACCATAGTCTCGCTGTCAGCCACCGGTGGTCTTGGTCCGGGTAGAGGAGCCTGGGCGACCTCCACTGGTGTGGTCGGCTGTTGCGTCAACTGACGTACCTGTTCCATGAGGGTTGCTAACTGCCCGGCCATCTCTCGTAGTTGTTGTCGGAGAAGCTGATACTCCGCGGCCGTCGGTACCGTACTTTTTGCCCCTGCGTTCTCAGTTGACGACCTAGTCCGGGCCATTATCCGCTGAATACAAAGAAACCAAGTCAACCCTAGACTTAACTGGTCTAACACGATGACCTACGATCAACCAGGGACTCTATCCCCTCCCCAAGACACTCACGCTCTACGCACCTAATCGGTTAGTTGCTTGTGGCATTGCACTCTGTGGATGTTGGACACCGACTACCGTGGTTAAAGTCATTTTTCTCTGATACCATATAATCTGTCACGCCCCGGAGGTTCTAAATAAACGGAAAAGCATATACATTTTTTTTTTTTTAAAACAACCCCGCCTACCGGTGCACGCCAGACCCGCCGCATATACAAATTCACCCCGCGAACGGACGGAGTCTCCTTTGTATATGCACGGCGTCACAATCACAATACATACTTTAACCACACAGTCACATTGAGAGCCAAAGAGGGGAATTACGATTTATCACAACTACTAACATAAACACAAGTTTGAACGAGGATAAAGCCACAAGTTTGCCAAATCGGTGTCAACACGACACTAGGTTTTTAAAACGTTTTCACAATTTCTCTTTCGGCGGCAACATAACTTTGAAAGGATAAATCCACGGGTTTGTAAAGCAGTGCCCACACGACACTCAGTTTTGAAAACGTTTTCGCAATCATTTTCCCACTTGAAAACATGCCGCATGCAAGACTAATAGAAACATATTAAAGACGGTCCAACACTAAGTCAAAAGCTCAATCCAACATCCACATAGTTACACAATAAAGGCAACAACAAAACTCACTAACCAAATAACCAAGATAATCAAAAGTAAGAAAAGGAAGTGTCACTAGCCCCAAACGGGCTAAAACCCTCTACTCGCGCCTCACCGTCGTCCCGGGTCCTACCCTCGACCGAACCTGTCACAGTGTGGGAAGTCAGTGACAAGAAAGGTAGATGTAAACAAGTACAAAGCGGTAAATACTGAAATAAAGGCAAACCGATAAAGCAGAGCATCCAAACTTTCCCTCATGAATCCCCCGCACCCCTTGTAAATCGAAACAAAGCACCAGCCAAAAGGTCTAAAGACCTCGGGTAAAAGTGAACACCTTGCTCTCACCTTTGTGCTTTAACCCCTCCACGGTACTTGTGCAGCACTGTAAGTAACCGCGAGGCGTCCCCACCACGATACTTTCACCTTTGTGGGGTACATGGGTCATCGGACCACTTCTCTGGAAAAGTACACCCATGCGGTGGCCAAACCGCCTGTGTACGTGTAAGCAAATCTCGAGCAGAATGACCGCAGTCAATGTGTAACGTAGAGCACCGCGACGCTCAGTCGCAACGGATAGTAATAAAGAGGGATACTCATGCGAAAAGGGGTTAGACAATAACAATTAGCACCTCTACTCTACTCTTACATATTACGAGATGAAACCATACTTCAAAACACAAAAAAGGTACCCACCTCAAGTCGCGTAGACGGAATGCCTGAAACTATCCTGCGCGCTTGCACGATTCTCGGACCCCCTAAAAGTCCCAACAAAGACGTTAGAAAAGCCTAATTTAGAACCTAGCCCGCCCGAGTATTGAATCGGACTAGGAAACGCACGGGTGGACAACGCAGACCGGGCGGCAGGGCTAGACAACCTCCCGCGCGGCGGACGTTGCAAAACAGTCCCCCGTGTGGCCGAACTCCCTCGCGCGTCGCAGCTCGCGGACGGTGCCCCGCGCGACGGCAGGCCACGGGGCGCACGCGCCCCGCTTGCGGGCGGCGCCCCACGCGGCACCTGCCCGCGCGGGCGCCGCTACCTGCGGGCAGCGCCCCGCGCGACAGTAGGCCGCGCAGGCGTGCGCCACCTGCGGGCGGCGCCCCGCGCGACAGCAAGTCGCGTGGGCGCGCGTCACCTGCCGGCGGCGCCCCGCGCGGAACCTGTCCGCGCGGGCGCCGCTGCCTGCAGGCGGCGCCCCGCGCGACAGCAGGTCGCGCGGGCGCGCGTCACCTACGGGCGGCGCCCCGCGTGGCACCTGCCCGCGCGGGCGCCGCTGCCTGCGGGCGGCGCCCCGCGTGGCACCTGCCCGCGCGGGCGCCGCTGCCTGCTGGCGGCGCCCCGCGCGGCACAAGCCCGCGAGGCGCGGGGCCCCTTGCGTGCGGCACCCCGCGCGACAGCAGGCCGCATGGGCGTGTGTCGCCTGCGGGCGGTAGCAAGCCGCGCGGGCGCTCGCCGCCTATGGGCGGCGCCCCGCAAGGCAGCAGGCGGCGCGGGCGCGCGCCGCCTGCAGGCGGTGCCCCGCACGGCACAAGGCCGTGCGGCGCGCGCCGCCTGCGGGTGGCACCCCGCGCGGCAGCAGGGCCGCACGGCGCGGTGTCTGCGGTAATGCCCGCGCGGTTCCGTCCCGCGCGGCGGCGGTGGCGGTTCGCCCGGGCGCTGCTGCGGCGACGCGACGGCGACGGAACCTCGACGCCTACGACAACGACGGAAACACGAAAATTAAAGTTGCATACCTTGATCTACCGGAGAAGACGACCCGATCCCGTTCTTTGCGGTGGTGAGAACCCGGATCCGCCCACCGATGACGGTGACGTCTCGTTCCCGGCTTCCGGCACGTTGATCGAAGAAGGTGGAAGGTCCGCTCTCTTTTCTCTCTTTTCTATCTTCGAACTAGGGTTTCGTTTGGTCTTCGGCATGCACAAGAGGGAAGGGTTAGAGGAGGCGGTCTTTTAAAACTTGGGTTTCTTTCTTTTCGGTAAACGGGGTATAATTATATCTTATTATTAATTTATTTTCTTTTCCCTTTTCATATGTACGTATAAGGGGAAAATCCCCATATCCGGTATTTTAAAGATATTTTTAATTTTGGTTACAAGAGATAAAATCGCCATCTCCTCGAAAAGCGTGCCAAACTCTTAGCACGGATTCCGGTGCACACTATGGATACCGCGACCTTCAAAACCCCATTCCGGGAGATCCGTAAGTCGGATTTCAGATCCGATCGCAGTGCCGTTCATCGTTTTTCGGGCTCTATCATAGAAAAATACCCGCATGCGCCAACGTTCTACCCAAGAAAACTCGATAAACTAAGCCCCTAACAACCAATTTATCCCGAAAGGGATTAAAGAAATGCAGGATAGGTCGTGACATTACAGTATAAGGTGCAGAGTATTCATGTTTTATGCAATTTGAAGTGCAAAAATTAATGAATTTTGAATTGATGAGTTCTCCATCTCTATCACTCCGAACACGAATGATCTTTTCATTCTTCTCAATCATAATAAGATGACAAACCTCCTGAAAAGAATCGAAAGTATCCGCTTTCTCTTTTAAAAATACTACTCATGAATATCTAGAGAAATCATCAACCATGAGAAAAATATATCATTTTTCACCCAAACTTGGTTGATGAGTTGGCCCCATTAAATCCATATGTAATAATTCTAACGAGCGTTTTGTTCCTACATGGTTCAAATTCTTGTGAGTAGATCTAGTTTGTTTTCCCTTTTGGCAACCACCACACACGATGTTTTCTTTAAAACTCAATTTAGGAACACCTCTAACTATCTCTTTGTTAGATATTCTAGATAGTTCCTTAAAGTTCATGTGACCTAGTCTTTCATGCCAAAGTATTTCATTATCAAGTGACACTAGGTTACAATGTTCAGAAAATTTATTAGGAACTACATAGCAGTTATTTTGAGATCTAACCCTTTCAAAAAGAATGAATGATTTTTGTCAGTTACAATACATTCAACAGAAGAGAAATTAACTGAAAAACCATTATCACACAATTGACTAATGCTTATGAGGTTAGTCTTAAGGCCTTCAACAAATAAAACACTGTTCAAAACCGGGCCATCTGGAATAGCAATTGTTCCTTTGCCAACTATTTTTGAAGATCGACCATCTCCGAAAACTACAAGTCCTCCGGTGGTTTTCTCAAACGTTTGAAAATAATTTTTATCACCAGTCATGTGACGGGAACAACCACTGTCCAGATACCAAGACGAATTGTCATATGCATGTAGTGATGTATGAATGACAAGACAAGGGAAAAATTCACCTTTGCGCACCCAAACCTTACAAGTTTTGGAATACGTCGGCAATGATCGTGAAGTTGATCTCCTTGGTGAACGTGTCTTGTTTGGTTGATCACTTTTCTTTAAGTTCCATGACGATGTTGTCTCAGGTGGTGTACTACCATAGTTATTCACCTTTGATTGGTTCTTATGAGATTTCCGATGGATAAACTTGTTGGTAGTTGTTGCAAGTTTTGCTTGATTTTGTTGGGTTATGATAATATGGATCTAAATAGGAGAAAAAACACCTAGAGGGGGGTGAATAGGTGTAAACAATAAACACTCAAAAATCTTTGCGTAATAAAATCCAATGCGGAAAAGTAAATAACACGCAGAGATTTTTACGTGGAAAACTCCAAAACCAGGAGTAAAAAACCACGCGACCGATAACACGGTGAAATCAACTAAGATTAAACATGTACAAAGGTGATATACCGTACTCACACAAGACTCATCCTTTTTCCATACGCTCCGAGTTGATCTTCTCCGCTCGCTCCGCAACGCGCCTCGAATCCACAATTTGTGTCCAACGCCGAATCCACGGCGTCAAACGTGGAATCCACGACGTCTGACCGAATCCACGGTCTCCACCAAGTAGTACGTCTCGATCACACGAACGTACCTCGCTCCGAATCCACGAGAGCGGTAGCACCTTGAATCCACAAGGCCACGCGAATCCACGCGCCGATTTTGGAGAAAATCGTTGTTTTGTTGGTGGCGATAATTCGCCGAATACTTAGATCAAAGATAGATCGGAAATACCATCAAGTATTCATTAATTTGATTCTACTCAAAATCTGAGTTTGAAAACCTAGAATCAAATTAATTAATATAGATGAAGAAACATAGAATTAAATCTAGTTATTTCCTTTCTTCTCTATATGTAGATTTATAAGTTTTCTCCGTTAATTTTCCTCGTTTATGTACAGAATAAAAAACTTATAGTGGATTACCCTAAAAGATAGAATTAGGGTTTACTTATAGGTTAGAAACCATTGGAAGAGGATAAGAATCAAAAACTGACTGTAACAGAATTTTACCCGCACGACGGTCCGGACTGGATTAGGCTTGATCCGGACTGTCGTTGTTTTTCAGAAAATTTCTGAAAAAATAGTGTTCGGGGTCCAGACTGAAGTATCCACGGTCCGGACTGTTCATGCGATTTCTGCAGAATCCACGTTCGGGGTCCGGACTAAACCAAGGGTGTTCCGGACTGGATTTGCGCATGAACCTACCTACGTTCGCGGTCCGGACTGGATTACTCTGATCCGGATCCTGAACATATAACAGTCCAGTTTCTTGATTTTTATGCGATTAAAAACCCATCCAAGTGTTTCTACACTACAAGAAGTATTCGGATCACTAAAGTTATTTAGATAAACGTACCTGATCCTTTTGAATTCTTCTTTCTTGAGATTGAGGTATATGATCCAAACATCTTCATCTTCAATCTTCAAGACTTAACCACTTCACGAAATACGCCAAAACAAAATCCTTAACAGAGCCAATCTTGAAATCCCCACCTTGCTCCGAGGATATTCTGTCCCGCACCAGTTATAGTTGCGTGTCCGTTGTTTGGCCTTTCAAGATCCTCTCGATCACCATAGGCTTCACCACCAAGGACAGGAGTTGTGCAACCGCACCCGCCAGCACTACCTCCAGTCTCAATTACGAGAACTCTGCAATTAGACGATCCTGTTGGGTAAGGAGGCTCAATGCCGTTCCTCCCGTCTGTCACTTCCGGCTTAAGGCGTCGGCCACCACATTCGCCTTTCCTGGGTGGTAGTGGATGGACAAATCGTAATCTTTAAGTAGTTCCAGCCATCGCCTTTGCCGTAAGTTCAGTTCCTCCTGTGTGAACAGGTATTTGAGGCTCTGGTGATCGGAAAACACGTTGCAGTGCGCCCCGTAGAGACAATGTCTCCAGAGCTTCAGGGAAAACACGACTGCCGCGAGTTCCAAGTCGTGTGTAGGGTAGTTCTGCTCGTACTCCTTGAGCTGTCTTGATGCGTATGCTATGACCTTCCCTTGTTGCATCAATACGCTTCCAAGACCGCTACGAGATGCGTCGCAATAGATCTCATAGTCCTATCTGGGCTTCGGCAATGTGAGTACTGGCGCCCGTGTGAGTCTGTCTTTAAGTTCCTCGAAGCTCTTCTGGCACTGGGCTGTCCAGACGAATTTCTCCCCTTTCCGGGTTAGTCGATTCAAGGGAGTGGCTATCTTTGAGAAGCCTTCCACGAAACGTCCGTAGCACCCTGCCAGTCCTAGAAAGCTTCGGATTTCTGTCACTATTGTTGGCCGAGCCCAGTCGGTCACGGATTCTATCTTCCTCAGGTCCACCGCTATCCCCGACGCTGGGACTATATGTCCCAGAAAGTTTACCTCGCGAAGCCAAAACTCACACCTTTCGAGTTTGGCGCACAATTTTTGATCCCGAAGGGTCTGGAGGATCACCCGCAGGTGTTCCTCGTGCTCTCTATCCGTGCGAGAGTAGATGAGGATATCGTCAATAAAGACTACCACAAATTGGTCCAGGAAAGGTTTAAAGATCCTGTTCATCATATTCATGAACACCGCCGGAGCGACTATGAGTCCAAACGGTATAACCGTAAACTCGTAATGACCATACCGAGTTCGAAAGACAGTTTTCGGTATGTCATCACTCCGGACTCTAAACTGGCGATAGCCGGACTGCAGATCAATCTTTGAGGACGCCGTCGCTACTTGTAGTTGGTCGAATAGGTCATCAATCCGAGGTGAGGGGTATTTGTTCTTTACTATGACCTTATCTATTCCCCGATTGTCGATGCACAAACCATTGTCAAAGTTCAATGTTCTCACAAACCATTGTCAAACCATTGTTCATATCTCTCTCCCCCTTTTTATCACTAAAAGTAGCCAAAATTATAAAATTAAGGGAGTTAAAAGTTTTGAAAAAGAAATGTAAGAACTAGAACTAAAAACCTGCAAAACAAAAAAAGATTAGAACAACAAAGAAAGAAAAACATCAGTCTGAATCCTCAGAACTGCTGCAACCAAGTTTCTGGATGATCTTTTTCACTAACTTCCCTAGGGACTTTTGCCTTTTCTTTAAATCCCCTATGTCGGCCCTCATCGTTATGAATTCGTTAGACATTCGTTCTTGTTCTGACGATAGCCGTTGTTGTTCTTTATATATCGACATAACAGAGGCATCATCCTCTGACGTTGAAGCTGCTGCTGGTGGTGCTGAAGCTGTTGCTGCTGGTGCTCTTGGTGCTGCTGCTGCTGGTCTCTTACTGCGAGGAGGCGTTGGTGGTTCATCCTGTCGAATGGAGAGGGACTTCACAATCGTTGTATCATTAATGGTTCCCAAACTGTGCATGTATGAGCTCGCACTGGTGTCGATCTTAAACTTGCGTAAGATGCGCATTATGATCATTGGGAAGGGAAGTCGCTCTGTAGGATTGGCATTTTTCACATACCTCGCCACCCTCGACCAAATGAGATAGGGAATGTTGAAGTTGGATCCCAAGGCTGCTGTGGGGTTTCTAAGAAGATACAGAAACAACATTCTATCCCATCTAAGAACTTTTGTTTGCATGTTGGGTAGGATGTTGTAGCAAACAATGAAGTTCAAGTAGCGATACTCAGGTCGAAGTTCTTTCGAAAGAATTGAGTTTCCCGTCGACTGAGTATCTGGGAGACAAATCCCATTGACAACCACTCTCCAGGTTGTATTACTGAAAATATGACCCTTTAGATAATGAGCTACATCAACCCGGGCCTTCATTCCCAACACCTCTCCAATCAACTGAGGTGTGATCTTTAGCTTTGTATTTCTAACAGTTATTATAAATTCTCGTTGTCCTTCTTCAAGGTCTACTAGTCTCGATTCATTTTGATAGAAAATTCTCACAAGATGGAGATAATAGCCAGTTGATTCCGGGAAGCTGCAAATAGGTGCAAGTCCCGCTTGGTCAAAAAGGGTGCCAAACAAAGCAGATCGCTCCTTAAGAGCTTTGACATTTACATGTCTTTCACCAATGCATTCTCTCTTCTCAAAATCCTTGATCCTCTCAGAGCTTATAAAATCTTGTGGAGGAGGCTCGCTTGCGAGTGGCTCTTCGATAGAGATACCTCGAGCACTCCCTCTTTTTCGGGCAACGCTCTTCCTTTTCATCTTAGCTGGACTTGATTCCATTGGGGCTTTCCCTTTTTCAGCAGCAGTAGGCGCTGTCTTCGCCTTTGTTGAAGCTGTTGGGGCTTTCCCTTTCGAGGCAGTTGCCGCAGCATGCGCTGTGCCTTCCTCCAAAAGTTCATCCCGGTCAACGAATTCTGTCTCAGATTTCGTCTCGGAATCATCCCGAGTTTTCTTAGCCCTCTTAGGTTTGTTCGTTGCTCTTGTGTGTACCATGGCTACAAGGAGCACAATGATCCAAGCAAACACCATCCTTGCTTGTGCCTTAGTAAGTGAAGAACCTGCGAGCAAAAACTCAAAAACACGAAAAATTATTTAATTTTCAAAAATTTGAAAAATTGTACCCAAACAATCATCATCGTGTAGAGAGACTAGGAATCAAATTAGTTTTGCAAAAAGAATTTTAAAAATAGATCAATTCCATGATTTTCAAAAATTCTCATTATATGCCCTAAAACCGAATTTTCAGAAATCGAAGCCTAAAAATATGTTAATCAAGAGAATACCAAGCATATAAACAAAACTAATCTACTCAGAGTTCTTATTTCAAAAGAAATTTGACCAAAAACCATCTAATATTGAATTTGAATCATGATTTTCACTCATGTTATGAAGAACAATGCAAAACCAGTGAAAAAATTGAGTTTTGATCAAAAAGACTTACTTGAATCTGAAGAACTCGAGTTAGAAAGGCTCCAAATTGGTTGTTTTCTAGAGAGAGAAACTCTGGAGACTTGAAAACAAAAGCTTGTGATAAAATAAAATCAAAAACCCTTTTGTTTTAAATAAACCCTAGCCGCGGTCCGGATCGGATCAAGAATCCAGTCCGGATCGGCTACCCGCAGAAAAGCTCTGCGTTTGGGATCCGGAACAGGAATTCCAGTCCGGATCGGCTCCAACTTTTTCTTCAGAAAAATTTAGAAAAATTCCAGAAATTCCAGAAAAAGATTGTAAGCACTTTTGTATGTCAACTTTAAACAAAAACATCGTTTCATATCAAAAGAAATAAATTATGCTTAATCTATTAATAATATCCAAGTAATGAAATGAGAATTTATAAAAATTAAATCCTTTAAAGTTGATCAAGTTCAAGAACATCTATCACGATCTAATGAGTAATGCGTTAATCAAATCATCAATTTAATAAAGAAAATGAAGTACCAAGATCGATAGATGTTTGAAATCCCAAATAAGTTAGATAATATATCTAGTCAATTTATTGTAAGGAGTGGCTCTTTGAGCATCTTTCAATAAAAATTCCACCTTATACCAACCTTGAAATTTGACAGAGTCAAGTATTCCAATAAGCATTTTATCTAATCATCAAGAAAAACCATACTTTGTATACATGTGGTAGCTGCACACAGTACTCGGACGACCGAGGTGGTAGCTCTTTCCTCCATGTGGTGGTAGTTTTCACACTCCTCATTGGGATATAACTCTTTCCACATCTTTTGAGCATAAACAATTGAATATACTCCCCCTCAATTGGCTATCAATTATTTAAGATATGAGGTATTCAACCAAAAATTGATCTCGTATTCATACTTAACTTAATTTTCAAATATAATAAAGACTATACCAAGAGATCATTGAGAGAGAAATTGACTTTGATCAATTTAAAAAGAACTAATTGATATAAATGATCATTGCATCAAATGAATTATCATGATATCCAAACCATAATAAATTTCTTAAAAACATGAAAGGATGCAAGTAAAGTCAATTATACTAATGCTCAATTAATGTTCTATGTACAAGCATAGATAAAGAACACAAACACACAACAAAACCTAACCTAAGCAATGATTTCAAAAAGTGTTATTTAAAAGAAAGCATTCCAATTGCTTTACGCAAATGAATAAACCGTTTTTGATCCAAAGGTTTTGTTAAAATATCGGCTAATTGATCCTCAGTTGAAACATAAGAAATTTGAAGAATACTTGATTCAACTAGCTCTCTTAGAAAATGATATCTAAGTTCAATGTGTTTAGTTCTTGAGTGCAACACAGGGTTTTTAGAAATATTTATAGCACTAGTGTTGTCACAAAGAATAGTTACCGAAGACGCAGGAATTCGGAAGTCGTTCAACACGCTTTTCATCCAAATGAGTTGGATTGAACAACTACCTGCTGAAATATATTCCGCTTCGGCAGTCGAGAGTGCAATGCAGTTTTGCTTTTTACTATGCCATGCAACAAGGCAATGGCCAAGATAAAAACATGAACCACTCGTACTTTTCCGATCATCCACTGATCCTGCCCAATTGGCATCTGAATATCCTATTATGTCAAGAGTTGTTCCCATAGGATACCAAATTCTGAAATTCAGTGTTCCTTTGACGTACCGGATGATCCTTTTCACCGCTTTCAGGTGAACCTCCTTTGGTGCTGATTGATATCTCGCGCAAATCCCAACACTAAAGGATATATCCGGACGACTAGCCGTGAGATAGAGTAGACTTCCTATCATGCTGCGATAAAGCTTCTCGTCTACACTTTCACTAAGAGATTCACTTCCTAATCCCTTATTGCTACTTCCCATTGGAGTCGGAAAGTCTTTAGAGTTTTCTAATCCGAACTTCTTAACCAACTCCTTTGCATACTTGGATTGGCATAAATGAATGCCTTATTCATTTTGTTTCACTTGCAATCCAAGAAAATATGTTAGCTCGCCCATCATGGACATCTCAAATTCGCTTTCCATGGTTTCCGCGAATTTTGAAGCATCGTTGTTTCTTGTTGCTCCAAATACAATGTCATCGACATAGATTTGTGCCACAATAAAGTTATCCTGAAAATGCTTCACAAAGAGTGTCCGATCCGCTCCCCCTCGAGTGTAGCCCTTTTCCAAAGGGTGCTTTGTCAACCTTTCATACCATGCTCGCGGTGCTTGTTTTAGACCGTAAAGAGCCTTTTTCAATCGAAAAATATGGTTAGGTAGTTTATGGTCAATGAAACCTTTCGGTTGAGCCACATAAATTTCCTCATTTAAAAAACCATTTAAAAAGGTGCTCTTAACATCCATTTGAAAAAGCTTAATTTTAAAATGACAAGCAATCGCAAAGAGGATGCGAATTGACTCGAGACGAGCTACCGGGGTGAACGTCTCATCAAAGTCTATACCTTCTATTTGTGAATAGCCCTGAGCAACTAGGCGTGCTTTGTTCCTGATGATGGTACCATCCTCGTTTTTCTTGTTCTTGAAAATCCATTTAGTACTAATCAGGTTGTGTTGCTTCGGTGGCTTCGTTAGTTCCCAGACTTTGTTTCTTTCGAACTGATGGAGCTCTTCCTGCATTGCTTCAATCCAGTAATTATCCCGAAGAGCTTCATCGACGTTCTTTGGCTCTATCATGGAGACGTAACATGCGACTCCACAAACCAATTGTCTCCGAGTCCTGACTCCTTCTTGTGGGTCTCCAATAATATTCGATTCTGGATGATCCATGGAGATACGTAACGTTTGAGGTAACGGAGTACTCGGAGGTACATGTGATGATTCCTGCATTTCAGATAAACTAGAAGAACCGTTAGATGCATCAACATTATCGGAAGAATTATTATGAGAAGATGCATTTACAGGAGTATCATCATCAAGAGACATATCAGGGGTAGATTTATCAGATGCAAAATGAAAAGCTTCATCTATTTTAACATTAATAGATTCTACCATCGTTTTAGATTCGAGGTTAAATACCCGATATGCTCTACTATTTGTAGAATAACCCATGAAAATTCCTTCGTCAGTTCGAGAGTCGAATTTTCTAAGATTTTCGCGATCACGCAAAATATAACAGCGACTCCCAAAGATTCGAAAATATTTGATATTCGGTTTTCTACAAAACCATAGCTCATATGGTGTATTTAAAGTTCCCGGGCGCAAATAAACTCGATTAATTACGTAGACCGCGGTGTTCACTGCTTCAGCCCAAAAATGTAACCGGAGTTTCCGGCTGTGAAGCATAACATGCGCCATCTCTTGTACTACCCTATTTTTGCGCTCGATTACACCATTCTGTTGAGGTGTATAGGGTGCCGAGAATTCATGTTTTATGCCATTGGAAGTGCAAAAATCAATGAGTTTAGAATTTATGAATTCTCCACCTCTATCACTCCGAACACGAACGATCTTTTCATTTTTCTCGATCATAACACGATGACAAATCTCATGAAAAGAATCGAAAGTATCCGCTTTCTCTTTTAAAAATGTTACCCATGTATATCTAGAGAAATAATCAACCAAAAGAAAAATATACCATTTACCTCCCAAACTTGGTTGACGAGTCGGCCCCATTAAGTCCATGTGCAGTAATTCTAAAGGCCGATTGGTACCCACGTGGTTCAAGTTCTTGTGTGCAGCCCTTGATTGTTTTCCCTTTTGACAACCTCCACACACAATGTTTTGATTAAAAGATAATTTCATAACCCCCTTAACCACGTCTTTATTAGAAACCCTTGCTAGTTCCTTAAAATTTATGTGACCTAGTCTTTCATGCCAAAGAGTTTCATTATCCAAAGAAAGTAGGTTACAATGTTCAGGAATTTTATTTGGAACTACATAGCAATTATTTTCAGATCTAACCCCTTTCAAAAAGAATAAATGGTCCTTATCAGTTACAACACATTCTGCTGAAGAAAAATTAACTGAAAAACCATTATCACAAAGTTGACTTATGCTAATGAGGTTAGTCTTAAGGCTTTCAACAAATAAAATATTATTCAAAACCGGGCCTTCTGGAATAGTGATTATTCTTTTTCAATAATTTTTGAAGAACGACCGTCTCCGAAAACTACAAGTCCTCCGGAGGTTTTCTCTAAAGTTTGAAAACAATTTTTGTCACCGGTCATATGACGTGAACATCCACTATCCAGATACCAAGACGAGTTGTCATAAGCAAGCAAGGAAGTATGGATGACAAGACAAGGGAAGATTTCACCTTTGCGCACCCAAACCTTTTTGGAATGCGTCGATAATGATTGAGAAGTTATTCTCCTTGGTGAAAACGTCTTGTATGATTCATCGCTTTTCTTTGACATCGTCTTGTGAGGTGAACTACCATGGTTCTTTTCCTTTGAAAAATTCTCCTTTGACTTCCGGGGAATGACCTTGTTGGTAGTTGTTGCAAGAGGCGCTTGGTTTGATCGTTTCGCTCCAATCTTGCAATCTCTTCCTATGTGCCCTGCAAAACCACAATGAAAGCATACCTTTGAACTTGATGAACCCGAAATAGGTGAGGTAGGCTTGTTGTCGTTGATTGTAGTGAATTCCGTCGTCGGAGGAGGAGATACCGACTGGGGCACAAAAACTGTCTTACTCGAACTAGGGCTGTCTCCAGTTCGATTGTATCCAAGGCCCAAACGATTTGTTTGACCAAGACCAAGCATCTTATCCAACTTGCTCTTTCCCGAAGAAAATCGCTTCAAATCATCCTTAAGTTGGAAAATGGTCTTCGTCATTTCCATTTTTTCTTGTCGAGCCTCGGAGTAGAGCTTCAAGAAGTAACTTGCTTTATCCACCAGTTTTACGTGTTCCTTCTCGAAATGCTCATTTTTCTCTTGAAGGGAAACATTTACTTTGATCAAGTTATCCCTTTCCACTTCAAGAGCGTTTGAGAGAGAAGTTGCCCTTTTTGCTTCTTCTTCGAGATCCTGCAATCTCCCTCTCAAACCCTTGTTTTGTTTTGCCAGTTTCTTTGAAACCTTTAAAAGTTTATGGTAGGCAAAAGCAAAGTCTTCACCTTCGGAATTACTCGATTCATCGTCCGTTGCAGTTTGTTCAACCTGGGAGGAGTTGGATAATGAACCGGATGTACTTGCCATAAAGCACACGTAAGGTGAAGATGTCTTTAACCCTTTGCCGATGGCTCAACCAGATTCTACTGGGACTCAACAGTCGGCTAGGTGAAACCGCCGCAATTTCCCGAACTGCGTGATTGCCACCGGAACGTCGTTAAATCGACAATTTTGCCGATTCTCGGACCGATAACCGATTTTCGCTCAACGGGAGCCGTTGGATTCCTAACAAAAAGCTTAGGAATCATATACACACTGCCCTAGGCAGCACACGCTGTTACAATTGCATTTAGACCCCTAGGGTTTCCAAAATTGCACTTTTATAGCTTTTTGAGAGCTGTTTTCGCTCGTTCTCTTAATCGGGATATTATTTTTACGAACCGTCACCTCCAGTAGGTGCCCCTCGACTCGCTGAACACCGTGCTCACCTATTTGTAGCAGCATGGAACCCGAGGAAAACTTCGGGCCATAATTTACTATTCTAACATAGCCTTAAGGCATTTTAATTTCTTCGGCTCGGCCAAACCAAAATCTAACGCGAGCGTCGCGTCCAGTGACCCCAAAATAGCCAGGAGCTCACTGTTGCGGCTTTGCAAACAGCCCAAAATAGACCTATGGCCAAACAACTTATGACACGCCCCGAGGTCGAAACTGCAACCCGGGCTCGCTAACAGATCCGCCACCCATGCCAACCTGCATAGGCGAAGCGTCCTACCTGCAAGAAAAGTACTACAGCTAAACAGATATCAGAGCTATAAATAAAAACCTGCTGTATAACTAAAATCAATCACTGTACAACTGGAAAATATACAACAATGTCCGCCTCCCAAAAATAATAATAATAATACAATATCCTCAAATACAAGCTCTGAACCCAACCGGGAGGTAACTCCAATAAATACATCAGTGTACAGTCTCTCAATACATAATATATCCTCACTACATTAGTCTCTCAAAAGAGGAAAATAAAATAACTAATCTGCTGAAGATCTCCTCTGAAGGGGTACCGCTACTCTCCAACGACGGGTAGGGATCTAGCACGCGACTCCCTCGCCTCGAACAACAACCGCAGAATCCGCAACACCCGCTAAGACTCTGCAAAACAAAGGAGAGAAAAGAAAGGGAGGGGGAAAACCCCCAACGAGTGTGAGAACTACACCTAAAAAGGGAGCCCTCAGTGGGTACCGCCACCAGGCCCGACGATCTGCCCACTAAGTCCACTAGAGGCATAAGATAACCAAAGCAGTAAAGACTGAAATAGGAAAGGTGGAGACTCTCAACAGCTACCATGCCTCTATCTAAATGCTCAAATGGGGAAAACTCTGATAAAGATATGCAACACACGCACACGAGGTGCTCAATCGACCCAATCGAGCTGACTGCCACATCGGGTCCAGTCAAACCTGCGCCTATCTACAACTACCTCCCGCTGACGGGCAGGAATTACGTAGGGCGTCCAAACGGACTAACTCGCTATCGAGTAGTGGCTCATGCAGGCTATAGTCAAAATCCACGCTCTCTCTCAGAACGGATAAACTCAAGATCACCAAGCCTCTCGCACAACGGTCAACAACTCACAAAGACCTCGGGACCACCGTCCCCAAATGGATCCCAACAACACTAGCACTGGTCTAAACACAGCTACTAGACTCCACTCGGTCCCCCCGACACGAGTGAAACAAGAAAGTAAATGCCGGTAATAACCCAATCTGGCGCCACCAGTAAAACTGGCATTGCCTGCTCAGCGAAATCTGCACACATGGCTCGAAACTGCAGGACCGGCCCGCACGGCTCGCATCCCAAAATAAGTATCAGACCGGCACACAAGGTTGGGTCTGAAAAGCCTACCTCCGGAGTGGCACTCGAGGGGAGCGACCCACACGAGTAAAGTATCTCAGTAACAAGTATCTCTGCATAGCAGGACTTGATCACAAATCTGATCAAAGTGGGAAAACTCAACCACCAAAGAAAGACCCGACCTCAATCGGATGCAACTAAACGATAAGTGGGAAACTCCATCCACTAGAGAAAACTGATACCCAAATCTGGTGCATAGATAAGTATCCGGTCAACCGCCCAATATCCGTGGTTGCCGCAAAGCCCCACAACTAATCCTACCTGTCCCAGACATGAAGTCCCGACTACACTACCCAGACCCCTGCTCGAACCCGAGCAACACTGACCACCTGACTAACAAAGAAGGAAAACGGAAAAGCATGGTTTCTCCTAAGTCAAGTTCCAATAAGTAGTGTAGCAATAAAGGGTGGCCTAACTATATGTCCATACAAGCATGCATTTGTCCTCAAGAAAGATACAACAAAGTAATCCACATGCCTACACCTGACCATAATCCTCGATCATAATAACTCCTTAGAGTACAAATCCGCATATAGCTACTAAATCCTGCCCCAATGCATAAACCAACCACATAAAAGGCTATGTGCTAACATGGCATGTTACATAATCACATAGGGTAACATTATCCTAGGTAAGCTTACACTATTCACCAACATAAGCATCCAAATCATGCAAGTCCCCAGTATACATCATAAATACTATTCTTGCAATTATTTAAACAATTATCATTATTAAGCTTACCTACCTTACAGACATAAACCATGTACCCTAAACATGCATGCATCCTAACATACAGAATTAGAGAACCGTCCACCGATTCTGGAAACAAAGCACCCACCTGAAGCGCTTTTCGCAGGCAAAGCCGAAGTCGGTGAATTGTGTAGACACTCACAGTCCAAAATCTGCCAAAATTGCACCCTCGGTACATGTCGTGCAAGCCTTGGCTCCAAACAACTGAAAACACCCGGAATCCACTATGTCCAATTTTCTCCAGTTCCAACAGGTCCAGCAACACTTGCAAACACCCTTGGGTACAACAATAAGGTCCAACATTACACTTAATCCAAAATATTCCAAGTATATACAACATTAGAACGGCTTCTAAAAAATCCAACAAAATTACTGTCGCGTTCCTCGCGTCGATACCTTCGAAACGAGTACCTGCACGTCAAATTCCGAGCCCGGTAGCCCGAGTTACAAATTCCACAATACAGGGCGCTCACAATCACACAACCACACATCTGTATTTCCATGCACAGATAAAGGGCGAAAAATATACCTTCGGGAAAGCCTTAGAAAAATCCAATAAAAATACTGTGGCAATCCTCGCGTCGAGTAGATGAAAAAAGTGCACAAGCACGTCGCCATCCGTGTAAGACCTGGCTTTTCCGTGACCCTTCCCGTTATCCCTTTCTTACGACTGTCCGACCGTGGGACAATTTTTAGTGTTTTTCCAGAAAGTCCGTCGGGACTCGCGGACATTTTTAGGCGGAAGGGCTCGCGAAACGGAGAACGGGGACGCGATCGGTTTCGGATTCCGACTCCCGGTTCTCCCAGAATAAATTTTTGAAGTTCGGACCCCTTTAGGCGCTCCGGGATCCGTGCGATTGGAAAAGGGTGGGAGGGTGGATCGTCCCTCTCGTCTCCAACGGAAGGCTCCACGAGGGATGGGTTTCCCCCGTTCTCCCCTTCTCCTCGTCTCGTCGCCTCGGTTTCTCACGCGCCTCTTGAAAAGGGAGGAAATATGGATTGGGTTTCTTTCTTAAAAGCGTCGCCCTAAACCCTAGCCGTCAAGAGAGAAAACCAAGAGGGAAGGAAAAACCCTAGGGCCCCCGGTTTTAAGGAAACCCTAAAAACAACCGGCGGCTAAGATTGTCTCGAAATGCGCGTCTTCCAATCGCACGGATCCCGGAGCACCTAAAGGGGTCCGAACTTCAAAAATTTATTCTGGGAGAACCGGGAGTCGGAATCCGAAACCGATCGCGTCCCCGTTCTCCGTTTCGCGAGCCCTTCCGCCTAAAAATGTCCGCGAGTCCCGACGGACTTTCCGGAAAAGTGGTACGTTGACCCGTGTACCCCACGTGATGGTGACGTTAGGAATGGGAGCCCCCGTGGGTGGGGGGTGTGAGCGGTGTTTCCGAGGCAGGTGCTCGGCAGGGGTTCCGAGGCAGGTGCTCGGCAGGGGTTCCGAGGCAGGTGCTCGGTGTGGTTGCCGGGGAGGGTGCTCGGTTTTGTTTGCACAAGGTTCTGCGATGTATTGTCTGCATGAGGTTCTGCATAGTATGGTTTGCACATGGTGCTTCATTGTTGATTGCTCTAGTTTCTATCGTGGTTTGCCTGACTTTAGCCCTTTTTGCATATTATGTTATTTCTAGTCACTGACTTCCCACTCCGTGACAGGTTCGTCCAGGGGCGAGTGCTAGGGCACCAGTGAGGACGCGAGAGTGCTGTTCTGACCTTTAGTGATTTCAGATACAGTGACTCTTCTTTCCCTTCTCTTTTATTACTCATGCTAGCTAGTTGTGGATTGCGACACCCCCGTGGGGTCGAAGTGGATGTTGCCCTTTCTCCCTTTTTGAATGAATACTACGTTCTCTCTTACTTGGCCGTTTTGAACGATGAAAAGCAAAGAAAACCGTTTGCGAAAACTACTTTTAAAACGTGGGTGTCGTGTGGGCACCGAGCTTTACAAACCTTGTGGGATTTATGTGTTTGCGAACTGTTTTCACAAACGATGGCATCGTGTGGATGCCACTTTCAAAACCTTGTGATTATTTATCCTTTCAAAACACCGGCCTCTATGCTCTATGTGAATGCTAGAATATCATGTGAATTGTTTGGTTGTATGTGTACGAGACCCCAACTGATGTGGTTAGAGATTGTATGTGCTACGCCTTGTGAGACACTTTGTAGTCGAGACGCCGTGCATATACAAAGGAGACTCTGCCCGTTTGCAGAGTGAATTTGTGTATGCGGCGGGTCTGGACACGCACCGGGGAGCATTGGTTTACACAAAAAAATATGTGGCTGAATTAGGAGCATCGGTGGCTCCTCTTCCGCGCGATTCGGATCCCTGGGGCGTGACAATCCGATGCCCGGTTGCGGAGATAAAAATCCGGCAGGGTGTCGCTATCCAGAATTCCTCACAAAAAATGAGGTCCCAGTAAGCATGGGAAAACTCATAGAAAAGCATGAAACTAGGGGAAACAGAATATACCAAGATCGTAGATCAGTCTGGCGCGGATCCAACGGCACAAGAATCGCCTGAAACGGTGGTCGGAGTAGGCCGGGGGAGCTCGCGCACCGAAACGCGACGAAGATGAACCCAAATGGATGAGCGTCGCGCCGCGCCGTAAAAATGGAAACCTCGATAAGTGTGCCACCAAAAATCCTAGAAATCCTCTAGAGCGTGCGCAACATGTAGGGGAGCAACTTTGCTGAAGACCTCCAGTCGTTTTGAAGCTCAGAAATGCGAAAAGAAGGGAAGAAGAAGAAGCTCGGATCCCTTTTATAGGCTCCAGAAACAAATGAATAAATGACGGCTGTGTCCCCACTTTCGGGCGCCCGAAAAATCCGGGCTGCTACAGTGTTGGGCCCGGCCCAACACTGTGCAGGCCCGAATCCTCCACGGGCCTCCACGTAGCCCGCCGAACAGGCGACAGCAACGCCCGCCGCTCACAACGCGACACGTGGCGCCCCCAGACGCCGACACGTGGCCGCCCACGCGCGGGAACAGCGCGTCAACGCGCCCACGTGCGCCCTGCGCCCGCCGCCTGCGCCTCTGCACGCACGCTTCCCGAGGCGCTCCCCAGCCTGCTCCGTGGACCGAGCGTGCTACACCGCAACAACCACACGCCGCCATGTGTCACCCTCCGGTCCACCGTACACCGCGCTTTTCCCGTGGACCGCGCCCGTTGCGCTGGCCAACCGGGATCTGCCACGTGGCCCGCGCCCGGTGCACACCTCCGCGGTGGACCGCGCACCTGCCCGCGCCTGCACCGCCGCTGCCGCCGCTGCCCGCCGCGCTCCGCCGGCCGCCGGAACAGTGCCAAGGTGCCTCGAAATCCGTGCCGGGTCATCCGGGCGCCGAAAAATATAAGTAGGTAGTCTATTTTCATCGTTTTCGCGCGCTGAATCCAAATTTGATGTCTGTTTTGCTAAATTCCAACTCTAAAAATTGCCGAAGGCATCCGGAAAGGTGTTCCTTGGTCCAAACTTTGCGCTGAGTCCATTTTTAATATCCATTGCGCGCTAAACCACTTCTAAACTTCCGACGGGGTCATCAGACTACTCTCGTGATCCATTTAACACACCGAGTCCATCCCTAATATCCAATTGGTGCACAAATCCCACCGACATGCCACATAGGCCTCCAGAAGCTGTAGATGCCACAGTAGTCTAATGGTGGAAATTTTGGGTCTTCACATCCTCCCCCACTAAAAGAAAGTTTCGTCCTCGAAACTAGCTCAAATCCACCAGGAGTCACAAATACCACGGGTAGGTATCCATCAATAACGCCTCCAGCTCCCCAAACACCACTCACTCCCCGTGATCACTTCCCAAAAACAACAATACCCAGTACGGCATGGCCTGATTGTGCAATTCCCTCATCTCTCCAGCCAGAATTCGCAACGGGCGTCCCTCGTACTCCAAACACTCTTAGCGCTCAAATGGTGCGAGTCAATCACGGGCAAGGGATCCAAAAGCAAAACACTCCTGAGTTGAGACGTGAAACAATACAGGGGCTCCATCAAATGCTGGGGGAAACAAAATAACCACCAGTGCAACACGCACCAAACCACATCCTGGTGCCAATCTCAACAAGGCGACCCGAAGCATACCCACACATTCATCCAATAAGCTGGGGTCTTCACTCGGTTACTTCCCGATCCAAAATCACCCGAGTGGACTACTCAACTGCGGGCTATGTCACGCCCCGGGTGTAAGCCGGAACCCGGGCTTGTTCCACAGATCCGCCGTGCACACGGTATTTCCCGTGTACACGAAGCGCTGGTAACCTGCTCAGATATAAATAAAATAATACTGGAGCATAAAGTAGAGCTATACTAAAACTGATACACCTCAGACAAATGCTGGAAATAGAAGTACAGTAAACTCTCAAATATATACACATGTCTCTCCCAGCTCACGAAGTAAATACAACCAGCTGGTTACAGCCAGACCCAAAATAAAAGAAAAGTACAACTGTCTGGGTGTCCATGGTACATCAAACTACAGAACTCGGCACCGGGGAAGTAGCTAGCTAATCCGCGATCCTCTTACCTCGCTCCTGGGTAGAGGGTCCTGCAACCCCGGCAGATGACTCTATAAAACAAAGGGGACAAAAGAGAGGAAAAATATAGTGGGGGTCAGAACTACTATAAAACAGTAGCCTCCCCTAGTGGGTAAACCTCAAAACTCCGAACTGCCCACTAGGATTACAAGAGGCAAAAGTAAGCAAGGGTGGTAAGCTATAAATAAGAACAACTGGTAAAAGTTACCACTAAGATGCCTCCAAAATGACGAGCTAACAAAATAGCTAAAATGCATGCCTCAGTGTATATAAGCCTGCCTGGGTAACCCAATCAAGACACCGGTGAACACCGGCACTGCCTGCTATGCCTACTGACTCACAACTCAGCTGTGGGGTGCAGACCGGTTCCTGACCGACACGGTCCCACCCCTAGGGCAACAGACCGGATCCTGACCGGCACGGTCCTGCCCCTATGGCAACATACCGGCTCCTGACCGGCACGGTCATAGGTACACACACTCCGGAGTGGCACTCGAGGGGAGCGACCCTCACGAGTGAAATAAGTCGCCACAAGTAACCTGGTACAGTAGGACTGGATCAAGACTCTAATCAAGTAGGAAAACCCGTCCACTAGAAAGGTCCCGATCCCCTATCCCTCAATCTGATGCAATAAAACAGTCCGGTCAACCGCCTAGAATCCGCGGTTGCCGCAACTACCCTGTCCTCAACCTGCCTGTCCCCAATTCCCCGATAACTGACTACACTATTCCAGTTCCTGCTCTAACCAGAGCATACTATCCCCTATGACTAGATGACTGGAGAAAGAATAAAATATGGTTTCTCCTAAGTCAATTCCTCATGATAGTGTAGCAGAAAAAGGTGGCCTAGCTAGATGATTATACAAGCATGCAAGTCCATTATTTAGCAAATGTAATTTCAATTATTCCGATTCTTGCAAGAGTTAGGGTATGCCTTTGTTGACTATCTTAATTATTAACATGCCATCAGCTAACTCATATACATGCATAAGTTTCCCCACTTATATTTAAAACATGATATGGTTTCAACTTGTGATAATTGAAAGTATTAAACAATTTATCCCTTTCATAAGAAATGATTATTTCTTATAGATGCAAGTGTTAACAACCCATTAGTAATTCCATTCAAGCATGCTAGATTTAGTCCCCCGATACTGCTATCAACATGATTCCGGGGCATCTCTTAATAAGCCTAGTGGGTAATCAAAAGTGAGAGGTGACAACGGTACCCACCTCGAGCGCTAAATCCTGATTCCCAAAAGCAAAGTCCACGCTCAGTCCAGTAATATCCTCAACAATGTGCCACCTTCCAAAAACAACGTACACAATTAAATATACACTATTCC
This sequence comes from Tillandsia leiboldiana, assembly GCA_029204045.2. NCBI lineage: Eukaryota > Viridiplantae > Streptophyta > Magnoliopsida > Poales > Bromeliaceae > Tillandsia > Tillandsia leiboldiana. The sequence goes on along the minus strand of CM055069.1, from coordinate 7,131,693 downwards.
ATCCAAAATCTGCCCAATTACAACAGTCCAAAGTTTCACAGTTTTCACCTGCGGAAAGATGCCCGGAAAAATCCAAGAAAAATACCGTCACGATCCTCGTGACGAACCCGTCGAAACGAGTGGCTGCACGCTCAAATCCGAGTTTCCTACACTGAGATATTAAATCGGCAAGGGAAACACCCCAAACTAAACTGTGCAAAAATACTGTGTTAAGAACTCGGGAAGAAGAAAGATTCTCACCTTCTAAGGAAACTCAGAAAATTCTGAGAAAAATCCAGGAGATTCCTTACGAAAAATAGATGAAAATTGCCTTTTGAATCACCTTGATCCGATGCCTGTGCGCAAAGATAAAGCTAAAACTCCGCAGTGCTGTCCAAAAATCCATGAAGAAAAATGGGTCAAATGAAAGCTCCAGAAACTCCAAAATCCGCACGGAAAACGAGAAAACTCAAAACACCAAAGTTCGAGTCCTACCAGTCGAGAGTCCAACGGCGTGAGAATCGCCAAATTCTTAGATCGGGGTGAGTCGGGGGAGTTCTGGCACTAAAATGCGATGAAATAGGTCGTCGAAGTAGAAGCGTCACTGTGCGCCGCGTCGCAGAAAAGGCCGGAGTGGTGATCTCCAAAAATCCTCAAAGTCCTCTAAATTATAATGCTCTGTGGGAGGAAGAATTTTCCTTAAGCTTGCACTGTGAGAAAAGCCCGAAAGAAAAGCCAAAAAGCCTCCCCAAACCTTCTATTTATAGGCCCAACCCACCCAAGTGGGCCTGGCGGATTCGGGCCCAACTTTCGGGCGCCCGAATCCGCCAAGGG
>CM055069.1:7078380-7123380 GCA_029204045.2 Tillandsia leiboldiana | reverse complement strand
TTAGAGGCTTTTAGGTGAGAGAGGGAGTGAGAGAGGCGGTGCGGGGTTTGAAGCGCACAGCGCTGGCGTGGGGGCAGCGTAGAGGCGCCACATGGTAGCATCCCATTGGACGTGGTTCCTAAGGCGGCAGCGGGCGCACGGGGAAGTGCGCACAGTCCCTAATGAGGCAGCGGGCGCACGAGGGGCGACGTGGGTGGCGCCACATGGCGGGGCCCTATTGGGCGCACTGTGTGACGCGACGCGTCGCTGACGTGCGTGTTGACTCGCGGGCATGGGCGCGGACACATGGCGGTCCCTGGTTGGCCGCCACGCGTGAGTGGGCGCCCGGGTTGACGCGGATGTTCCGGATGCCTGAAAAGAGAGATTTCGGGCGCCCGAATCTTGAGTTTTTAGGGCTATAAAGGCCCCGGGAACCTCTTCCTTTCCTTTCTTTTTTTGCTTCGCCCGTGGGTTATAGAGAGAGAAAGAGAGAGAGAGAGAGAGAGAGAGAGAGAGAGAGAGAGAATGCAAGGGAGAGGTAGTGGAGTGCTGCGAGCGCGCCGGGAGTCCCGTGGAGCGCTCGCGAAGCTTTCCGAGAAATCGGATGGACGCACGCACTTGTGTTTTGACGGCGCATCGACGTTGGGGTAGGTTTCGTTTATCGTTTTTACTGTATTTTTGGTACAGTTTTTGGATTGGCCCTTTAAAGTTTTTAAATTTTGAACTTCGTGCCTTTGTACCTGTTATGGTCGTAGTTGTTTGTGTCGTTTTGCCATGCGGTGTACCGTCGGGCTTTTCGGGTTGTGCCGTTCACACGTGGTGATCACCGTTGGGCGTGCAATCCGTCCGTCGACCGAGTTTTGCTAGGAGTTGCTTTCCAGAATGTTACATCTAACAGATTTAAAGTGAAGACGGCGCGATTTCGACGGTTTTGTGCGTACAGACTCGAAAGGAGCAAGTAAGCCGCGGGAGCCCAATTGCAAGTGTCTACAAGCAATTGGCGGTAAACCAAGATGGGTGGTGCTTTCCGAATTGAACAAATGTCCTCCTATGACTATGTTCATGTTTTGGCCATTAGATATATATATATATATATATATATATATATATATATATATATATATATATATATATATATATATATATATATATATATATATATATATATATATATATATATATATATATATATATATATATATAGTTGTATATATGTTTATACATCTATACAGTCACTGATTGATGCATGAGGGTTAGTGTTGTGTGTGTGACCGTGTTTCCGACATGCTTCTAAGTTTGGATAATTCGGTGATATGAGTCTGGATCCAGAAGGTGGAAGGCATGAGAATTGGGTTGCTCGAAAACATGAACCCTAGTGTATATGAAAGGCTGGCGTGGGACTTAGTATGTCACGCCCCAAGGTCGAAACTACGACCCAGGCTCGCCAACAGATCCGCCGCCTATATGGGAAGCCCCGCATTGGCGAAGCGTCTAACCTGGAAAAGATAATACTACAGCTATACAGATATCAGAACAAGGAAAGTAAACTACTGAAATAAAGGATACAACACCAAATAGTACATGTCGGATCCTCACAATACATAAGTCACTCAAAAAAAGAAACTCTCAAAAGTAAATATATAATAATCCACTGACAGTACTAAAATCTCCAAAAGAGGGTACCGCTACTCTCCAAGAAATGACAGGGATCTAGCTCGCGACTCCCTTACCTCGGTCAGAAGAAGCGTCAACAGTAGGGGTAGGAACTGGAGTAGATGCCTCTGCAACAACACCGCAGCAGGTGTGAGAACTACATCAAACAGTAGTTCTCAATGGGTGTCGTCTCGAAGACTACGGTCTACTCACTAAGTCTACTAGAGGCATAAGATAACAATGCAGTATAGGTGGTAATAAAAACTAGAAATAACTCTACACAGCTACCATGCCTCTATCTATCAAGCTCAAAGAATGATACAGCTGATAAAATGCATCTACTCGATGTGCTCAGTCAACCCAATCACACTGACTGCCACATAGGGTCCAGTCAAACCTGCGCCAGCCTACTACCACACATCCTCACAGGGACTGAATTTACGTAGGGGGTCCCACTCGAACTGCGTCGACAAGTCGCGATAGCAAAGTAACAGGCCCAACTCCCGAGCGGCACTCGAAGGGAGCGACCCCACCAAGGAAGCATCCGCACATCTCTATCGAGCTCCATACGGCTCATGCAGGCTATAGTCCAAATCCACGATCAACCAAATCGATAATAACCACAATCGACCACTAACAATATCAACCGGAAAATCCACAGCACGGGATCACCGTCTACCTACGGCTCCCTAACTCTAGTACTGATCTGACCTCAACTACCAGACTCCACTCGGCCCCCTAGCATGAGCGCAACATGCACCATACACTATCCCGACCACCCGGCCCACTGCCCGGGTGAGGAGAAACACTATGTCCAGAAAAGCAATAAAAACTGTGTAGGGATGTCTAAATACAACAACTAGCCTAAGTGAGGATTTTCTACTAGTCTGGTCAGCATCATGCAACATATGGCGGGGTGCTAGTTAAGTTCCATAATTCCATCAATAACAAGATACAACAATAATAGCACCTATACTAGCATGCTGAGTCCTATCATACTAGAATTAGAAGGAAGTCCGCAAACTTGGAGGAAAATCCAACCCACCTGGATGCGCGTGTCGGTCTGGAGTCTAGATAAACTGAAACTAGACGAATGCGATCCTCAGGTTCCCACGGTTCCAACGCACCAAAAATCACTCAAAAAGTCCTCCCGATCACCGAGATATGAGCCAAACACTGCAGTAAGTCCAGAATCAGCAAAACAACATCATTGTCGCAAATCTGTCCACGAAACAATAAAATATCACCTAGTAGATGCCCTGCAAAAATTCTAAGAAAAATATGTCTGTGATCCTCGCGAAGTGTAGATAGAGATCGAGTCCTGAAACACCCAATTCCGACAACCAGAAGTCGAGAAAATGCAAAATTAATCCTCCGCTATCCAGAAAATGCCACAAAAAAAGAGGGGTCCAAAGATGCACTGTAAAACCTCCTAAAAAGCCGAAATTGAGAGGAAGGGTGAACACGGAAATCGAAGGCCTACCTCTCGTGGAAACGTCGCTGTAAAAATCGGTTAAAAGCTCCAAGAACTCAGCTCGGGGGAACCCGGGACGAAGCGTCGACAGAAAAGATAGGTGTCGGAGAAGCGTCGAAGCTCGCGAAGTCGGGGAGGAAAAATATGAAATGGTGTCGGGAAAAATCTCCGGGTAGCCAAATATCGAAGAACACTCGAAGAGGAATCACTTGTTGAAGAAGAGCTCAAGAAGGCATGGAAAAAGCCCTCAAATGGAGGCTGAAATGGGCTATTTATAGCCGAAAATAAAAAAAAAAACTCAAAAATTGGATCGAGCCCAACTTTTTGGCGCCCGAAATCCACAGTGCCCCGCCCGGGGCACGTGTCGCCCATCTGGCGGCTCTTGCCCAGCGCTCGGAATCGCCAGATGCCGCCACATGTCAAGCGGGGTTCACGGCGGGGTGCACGGGCCGCAGTCCGCGCCGGGGCCACCGGGTCCATGCGCCTGCCAATGGGCGTGCGCCACGTGGCCTTGCGTGGTCCACGATGCATCGCGCCCGGCGCAATCAGCGCCTCGACTCCCGCGCAGCTGCCCGACCAATAGGAGCCGGCCACGTGTCCCTGCTGCCCCGTTCGCTGGTCCCGGTGCATGCCAAGTGGGCCGTGGACCGACCCACCCAAAAAATCGACCCGTTAGGCCCATTTGCCTAGAAATAGTTGATTTTTACCGTTTTCGTGCGCTGAGTCCGTTTTTAGCGTCTGTTTGACACACAACGGGCTTGGCACACCAATAATAGGTGTTTTCTCACCGCTGACCACCCAGTCAAGTCGCACGGGAATTTCGGGACTCCACATTGTAATCAAGTATTAAAACTAGCTGACAACATAGGGTTGAACAAAATCTAGTGATGATAACATAGATCGAGTGGCATCTACTATATGTAGAGGGTTGAACAGAATCTAGAGATAACAATATAGATCGAGTGGCATCTATTATATGTAGAGTGATAGCTACATAAGTACTGCATAGCACCCTGGATTGGGTTAGACACTAGGAATGATTGATTCCCCAGAGTAGTGTCGTTGTGATAGGATGAGTCCTATAGATTAGTTGCATTAGCATTAGATAGAGCCACAGATGAGATTGGACGCTAGGGTTGATAGTGTCCCCGGATTAGTGTCGTTGTGATTTGGTGCATCCTCATGATTAGAGGACGAGATCATACTCACATAGTCTGTACAGCTTGTGGAGGTCACTCCTCCACAAGCATCATACTCCAGAGTGTCATTGTGTGGGTCGAGATCGTATCTCCCCATGGGTTGAGGGCGTATCTCCCCGCAGACGGCCAGGCTAGGCTGAGGGCGTATCTCCCATTTCTGGTTTAGTTGTGAGTCGGCCCCGGCAATTGCCGAGCAGGATGATTGGGTCGATAAACCATTGAATTGTTCATATAGATTTGAGTTGATGCATATTCCCCAAGGCATAGAGCAGTGTTTCTTTGTATTGAATAGTACAGTAGTTTACTGCTTTCCCTTCTTATCTACTTATGCCTTACTTAGTCCTAGTGGGAGAGGCGCTCAAATCGGGGCCAAACCCACTAGGAACTTCTTTTAGTTCTCACTCCCTATTTTCACAGAGCCCTCACTGTGCGCAGCGGCGTAGGATCGGGACATGGACATCGTGCCCTAAATAGTGGCCTCGGGTATAGATCACCATGGATAGCGAGAGAGTTCCTTTTCATTTTGAGCGAATTTGCAGAGGATTTATTTATGTTAAAATGTATTATAATAAATAAAATATTTGTGAGATATAAAATGTAATAGTTAAATGTTTAGTTAAGTTACATTTCTCGCTTTTGATATCCTCTATGAGATGTTGTATGTGTGGTGTCCCAAAATTTCCGTGCGACTCGACCGTGTGGTTGGTGGTGAGAAAACACCTATTTTTGGTGTTTTGAGTGCGTTGTGCGTCGAATGGATGCCAAAAACGGACTCAGCGCGCGAAAATAGTCAAAATTGGCTATTTACGGGCGTAAATCGGCTAATGGGCCTATTTTTGGTCGCGGGCCGGTCCACGACCCACCCGCGTGCACCGGGAGCAACGAACTCGTGCCCATGCCACGTGGTAGGCGCGGGTTGGTCGATCCAGGTGCTGGCGCGGGGGCATGGGCGCACGTGGGAGGCGCCACGCGGTCGAACCGCGTTGGGCGCATCAACCCGCGCGTTGACGCGCGCGGGGAAGCGGCGCGGGCCAGCGCGGGAGTCGCGCGGGAGGCGACACGTGGCGATGCCCGATTCGCCCGCGGCGCGCGATGGGATACGACGCTGGGCGCGTGGGCGCGGTGCGCGTTGGGGCCGCCACGTGGCGACCTCTGAGTGGTCGCGCGCGGGCGCGGGAGGCGCGGTGCTGCCTCGTGGCGGCCAGCGGTGGAACGCGCGGCGCGGGAGCTTGGCGGGGTTACTATAGTGCCCGGAATTTGGGGATTTCGGGCGCCCGAATGTGGGATTCGGGCGCCCGAATCTTGGTGTTTTGGGCTATTTAAGCCCAAAACGCCCCCCTTTTCTCCCTTTTTCCTCTTTTGCTCCGCCTGTGCACGCGCGAGAGAGAGAGAGAGAGCGTTTGGGGGAGTTTTCCGGGTGCCGCGAGCGCGCCGTTTGTGCCGTGGAGCGCGCGCGAGGTGTCCCTTGGAGCTGGGCGAACTTGTGGGTGTTTGTTTGGCGATACGCCGACTTTAAGATTGGTTTCGCTCGCCTTTTCGCAGTGTTTTTCGGCACAGTTTTGGGGTTTACCCTTTTTGGATTTTTGGTTTTGACCCTGTGCCTTTGAGCTTGCAGGGACTGTTGTTACCTCACCGTTTCGCGTGTGGACTCCGACACCGTGCTCCGTTTTGCGTACGAGCTCCGTTTTGCGTGCGGACTCCGGCACCGTGCTCCGTTTTGCGTGCGGACTCCGGCATCGTGTTCCATTATGCGTGCGGACTCCGTTTTGCGTGCGGATTCCGGCACCGTGCTCCGTTTTGTGTGCGAACTCCGGCGGCGTGCTCCGTTTTGCGTGTGGACTCCGACGGCGTGCATCGTTTTGCATACGGACCAGGCAAGGAATCGCGCGGTGCCCAATTGCAAATGTCTATGAGCAATTAGTGGCAAACCGAGGTGAGTTGGATTTTTCTCCAAATCAGCGAACTTCTTTCTAATTCTATTATTATAGGAATCAGCATGCTAGAATAAGTGTATTTTTGGAACCTTGACTAGCACCCCCGTCATATGTTGCATGTGTTTAAGCAGACTAGTAGAGAACCTTAATCTGGGCTAGGTTCTTTTATGCTTTAGACATCCTACACATTGCTTTTCTTTCTGGACGTAGAGTTCCTCGCCCGGGTAGTGGGCCGAGTGGTCAGGACATTGTGGGACATATGTTGCACTCGGGCCTGGGGGCTGAGTAGGGTCTGGTAGCTGTGTTAGGCTAGTGTTAGTGTTTTGGGAACCGTTTGGGTAAACGGTGGTCCCGGATCTTTGGGTATTTCTCTGGTTTGGTCGTCACCACCAAGTTGTGATTGTGGTGAGCGTGTTTTATCAGGACCTTGAACCCAGAATGTTTTTGGACACTCATGATTTTAGTAAACCAGTGTTTTTCCTTCCGAATTTCTAGGGGTCGCCGATGCCTGTTCTTGTTTGATTGGGCGGGGGCATTAACCCTTTGGAGTCCGGAAAAAAAACTTGTTTTTAACTGATTTTCTCAAGAACTAAAATCTATAAAAGTTGGTTTTCTCAATTCAAGACGGTATTTTATAATAAAGGTCATATTTTCTCCTAAATTGTTCCTCACCCGACAGGGGTGAGTGATCTGGGTTCTAAGGGCTGATTTCTTTCTGGAGTCGAAAGCAACGGGAGGCTACGCCTATAGCCTGTTCTTGTTTGATCGGGGTCGTAGGTATTAGTCTCCCGGGGTTTTCGGACCCTTCGCTATTTTGGTTGTAGAGTATCTCCAGCCCGTGAGTTTAGCATGTTGGGGTGGTTTCCCACTTTAGCCGAGAGAGCCGAATTCCTGAATGGTAAGGGATCGAGAACTTCGATAGGCTAAGCCTAGAGTCTGTTCTTGTTTGATTGGAATTCTAGGCACCGGCCTAACGAGATTCTCGGACCCTTGCTGTGTCAGACGGTTCTTCTCGTCTATGAGTGGGGTGTCGTTTTGGGAGCTGTTTGGGTTGACGGCGGTCCCAGTGGTTGTGTGCTTTCTTTTAGTGGGTTAGCATTCTGAGATTGAGTCGTGGAGGGTTCTCCAACTGAGAGATGGTTATTTGGGTGTTCGAGTTTCCGATCTGTTTGATCGTGAATTTTAGCCTGCATGTGCCGCTTTTGCTAGATGAGACACGCTTGAGCTCGGAGGGGTCGCTCCCCACGAGTTATGCTCCGGATGCGATGATGATGATGCGCCTAGTTGATACACTAGAGATCGCTTTGCGTGATACTGAGATAGTCCGATGGGACGCCCTGGTTGATACACTAGGGTGCGCAGGCTTGACTGGACCCGATGTGGCAGTCACCGAGATTTGGGTTACTGTGAGTGAGTGGTTGCATAGCATGTGTCTTAGTAGAGTTTCATTGAGCATGGTACTTGAGACATATTAGCAGTAGCGAGTGGAGGCATACCATTATCTGTGTTTTTCCCTATTGAGCATAGTAGATAGAGGCATGATAGCTGTAGATACTTTTCCAGCTTAGTTTTCATTATCACAGTCTTTTTCTGTTATCTTATGCCTCTAGTAGACTTAATGGGCAAATCGTGGGTTTTGGGGACGGTACCCACTGAGAACTACTGTAGGATGTAGTTCTCACACCCTCTGTCGGTGACAGGTTGCTGAGGCTTTTCCTTCCGTTCCTGCCCGAGCTGGCGCGACGGACCGAGAACAGGGAGTCACGAGATAGTTCCCTACCAGCATAGTTCCTTTAGAGTGAGGTAGATGTACCATCTCGGACTGTGGGATTCACTGTTTATTGTTAAATTTCCAGTTTTAGTTATCTCCCTTTTTTGTTTCATAGATGTTGTATAGGTGGATTTTTATTTGTATCTGACCTTATATTATTCAGGTATTTGGGAGATGGACTTTGTATTTATTTTCAGCTTTAGTAGTTTGATTTTATATTACAGCTTTTATTTTCCGCTCTGATATCTGTGTAGCTGTAGTTCTATCTTTTGCAGGTTAGATGCTTCGTCGGTGCGGGGCTTCCCGTGTCGACGGCAGATCTGTTGGCGAGCCCGGGTCGCAGTTTCGACCCCGGGGCGTGACAGTATGATTGCTTTCTCATACACTAGTTTTGTGTACGCCTTGGATGGTACATGGGAGATTCTCTTCGTCAAGCGGTCTGTGGCGTGCCCGAACCGACCAGATAGGTTGGCTCGGGGCGTGACACTAAATCTTAGGACATAATCAAGCATGATAACTGGGCCAGCACACTAGCTAGCATGGCAGAACAGCTCTATAGTGCAACCTCACATCATTGTCCCGACTGCTCACCACCTGACTGATCTGAAAAGAGGGGTCACCAAAGGATGTGAGACACAACTGAATGTATCCCAGTAGGTACAACGAGCCGGAGACGAGTAAGTCGTACCTACTTGTATACTATAATCGAAAGACAGTAAAGCAATATGAAAATAAAAATAAATGTTGTATGATAGCAACAACTATAAAGCTAATATAAAAACTGAACTGAATAACTGATATGAAAGCAATAACTATATCATGCTCAACATATGAATAAGCAAATATACCGAATCATGTGCCACTATTGGTCACGAGGACCTCAGGCTAATGTCAAACCACATCTAACATGTACCTCACACCTGCTAACTATAATAAGGGGCTCAATATCACCCAGTCCCACAGATACAGCCGAAGGAAAGGGCTCACGAGTTGAATAGACCACTCCACAGGTAAAGAACACTATTATGAGGGATCAGCCCACTAGTGTAACATGAATATGTACAGTTGGTGCATAGCGATCTCAATACGGATGCTCAAGTTCGCGGTCGATAGACCGAAATACGATGAATAGCTGAGAACTCATAAAAAGGGATCCATAATAACTCGTGGTGTCAACAAATGTCATAATGACCATCATATCCTCCTACTCTAGCATGCATAGTAAACTAAGTTTGGTGACAATATAGCAGTAGGAGAAATCTATCACAATAATACTGAGAGTGTCAACTACAATGAATATCATGGCATGTGGAATATAAGTAAAGGTAAAGCACAATCCAAAAAGTAAAAACTGAAGAAGGGCTAGTAAGATAACCAAAGGGTCCAATCGATTACGATACCCAATCAGGTTACACTATGTCAATGCCCGGATAGAAATACCCACCTCGGTTTAGGCGGTTTTGAAATCCACTGATCGACTGGCGAGAAGGCTCTTGGGTGCTCGAGCCTGAATCATAATTAAATGTCAAGAATGAAGTCACTCATATCCAAACCACTGACTCACAGTGTACTAATTGGTTAAATCACTGACTTGGGCTTCCGAATTTAGTAAAACTTATATCTTGAAACGCTTCGCTTAAGACGTCCGAACGGTAACTGTGGGTTATGTTAATAATGGATCTGAATAAGAAAAAAACCACCTAGAAGGGGGGGTGAATAGGTGTAAACAATAAACACACCAAATCGTTGCGTAAAAAATAACCCAATGCGGAAAATAAATAAAGTACGCAAGATTTTGCGTGGAAAACTCCGTCACAGGAGTAAAAAACCACGGGACCGATAACACGGCGAAATCCACTAAGATAAAACATGTACAAGGTGATTTACCGTAACACTACGACTCAACCTTTTCCATACGCTCCGAGTAGATCTTCTCCGCTCGCTCCACAATGCGCCTCGAATCAACAATTTGCGTCCAACGTCGAATCCACGACGTCCAACTGAATCCACAGTCTTCACCAATATAGCACGTATCGATCACACGAGCGTACCTTGCTTCGAATCCACGAGAGCGGTAGCACATTGAATCTACAAGGCCACGCGAATCCACGCGCCGATTTTGGGAAATCGTTGTTTGTTTATTGGTGATGATAATCCTCCGAATACTTAGATCAAGGATAGATAAGAAAACACCATCTAAATATTCATCAATTTGATTCTACAAGAAATAGAGAGTTTGAAAACCCTATAATCAAATTGATCAATATAGACGAAGAAACATGAAATTAATCGTGTTTTCCTTTCTTCTCTATATATGGATTTTTTATTTTGATCCTTTTCGGATTACCGGGATTACCTTTGATCCTTTTCTCGGATACCCTAAAAGATGATATTAGGGTCTATTTATAGGTTAGAAACCTTTGGAAATAGATAAGCATAAAAAACTGGCTTAACAAACTTTTTCCCGCACGGCGGTCCGGACTGGATTTGGCTGATCCGGACTTTCGTCTTTTTTCAGCAAATTTCCTAAAAAAATAGTTTGGGGTCCGGACTGGATGTCGCCTGATCCGTACTGTTCATGCGATTTCAGCAAACACAAGGTTCGGGGTCCGGACTCAAAGGAGGCTGATCCGGACTGGAATTCCGCATGAACAAACCCATGTTCGGGGTCTGGACTGGATGGTGCTGATCCGGACTCTGAACACTCAAATTGTCCAGTTTTTTATTTTTTTAAGTAATGAAAAATATTCCAAGTGTTTCTAAACTACAAGAATGTATTCGAATCACCAAAATTATTTAGTTAAACGTACATGATCCTTTTGAATTCATTCTTCTTGAGATTGATGTATATGATCCATAATTCTTCATCTTCAATCTTTATGACTTAGAACACTTCACGAAATACGCCAATACAAAATCCTTAATAATCTCCCCCTTTGGCGGTTTCGTGACAAAACAAAAATCTACTTAAAATAAATTTAAAAAGATATTTTTGTTGTTATCACCATACAACAAAAATTTACATGACAGATCCAAATAAATACAAGAGATAAACTCCTAATGCAAACTCTAGACTTAGACGTTTGTACTCTCTGCAAAAGAAACAATTCTTGACAAAAAAAATCATTAGATACCTCAAGAATTCAAACATTCAATAAGCAATCAGAGAGATAGAGTTTATACTCATGTTACTTATGACATTATTTATCAGATATGTAAGAAAATCGACAATCAAAGATTCACATACCATCATATCTTTAAAAGTCCTTAAAGTCATAGTTCGATCACACAAGTTAACAAGTTCAACAAGTTTCAAATAGTTAGTCAAAGCATCACATCACATGTTACTTGTTAACAAATATTACATGCCCAAATAGTTAGTCAATAGTTAGTAGTGGCATGTTAAAGTTCAAGTTCTGTTCAACTTACCTTTTCAAGTTCTTATATCTTCTCCCCCTTTTTGTTAAAAATTGCCAAATTCAATCCAAAATTAGGAGGAAAAAGTTCAAAAGAAATGAAAACTTAAGGTAATGAAACAAAAAAAATGAAAAACTTGCACAAACTTGTCAGAAAGAAAATCAAACGTCAACTTGATCCAGATTCGTCTGAGCTACTACACCCAAGCTTTGAAAAGATTTTCTTTATCAACTTCGTCAAAGATTTGTACTTCTTTTTCAAGTCAACTTGGGTTGCAGTAATCGCTGCAAGGTCTGTAGAGATCCAACCTTGTTCAATTGCAATCCACTCCTGTTCAGACAATAATCGTTGTTGTTCATGGTAAATTGACGTAACAGAGGCTTCGTCCTCTGATGGCTCAAAAAGTCCAAGACCTGTAGCTGTTGCTTGTGCTGCTGTTGCTGCTGGTGCTGCTGATGCTGCTGGTCGCTTGCCGCGAGGAGGTGTTGGTGTATCATCAGGTTTCTTGGGTAAAGACTTCACCACAGTTGAATCATTGATAGTCCCCAAACTATGCATGTAACTTGACGATCGAATGTCAACGTCAAATTTTCTTAATATCCGCATAATTATAATTGGGAATGGAAGTCTTTCCGTTGGATGAGGATGCTCCACATAGCGAGCCATCCTATTCCAGATGATATAAGGAATATTGATGTTTAATCCTCAGGCTACTGTGGGATTTCCTAGTAGATACAAGAATAACATCCTGTCCTATCGAAGTACTTTCGTTTGCATATATGGCAATATATTGTAGCAAACCATAAAATTAAGAAATCGGTATTCTGGTCGAAGTTCTTTGGAAAATACCGAGTTTTCTGCCGATGGAGTTTCTGGCATGCAGATGCCATCTACAACTCTTCTCCAATCTAAGCTTGTCATAGGGCATCCTTTCAAATAATGAGTTCCCTCAAGATTAGCATCCATACTCAAAATCTCTCCGATAAGCTGAGGTGTAATCTTCAGCTTGGTGTTTCGAACTGTTGTTCGAAACTCCATGGGTACGCCTTCATTGTCCTGAAGGTTGTTAGCACACAGATAAAACGTTCTCACGAGATGAACACAATAACTTGTCGATTCAGGAAAGGTGCAAATGGGAGACAGGCCAATTCTATCAAAAAGACGACCAAAAGTCGCAGATCGGTCTCGCAAATTCCCGACATTGACTTGGCGTTCTCCAATGCATTCTCTGTTTTCAAAAGCTTTCATCCTATCCGTACTAATGTGAAAAAAATCCTGAGGAGGTGGCTCACTGGCAAGTGGCTCTTCAATCTCAATTCCACGAGCTAGACCTTTTTCCCTCGCAACACTTTTTCCGTTCATCGATATTGGCTGCATTGGTGCTTTCCCTTTCTCGGTGGCAGTAGGCGGAGTCTTCGCCTTTGCAGGAACTGGGGCTTTGCCCTTCGATGCCGCTGCAACCTTCACTGCGGTTTCTTCAAGGACTTTATCCCAGTCCTCTGATTCGGTGTCCGAATCATCCAATGGAACAAATTTTCTTAATATCCCCTTCCTCTTGTGTCTTCCTTGCTCTCTTGAGCTTGTTCGTTATCCTAGTGCTCACAAGTGCAGTGATGAACACAATTATCCATTCAAATGCCATTGCTGCCAGAGTGTTTGAAACTGTGGTCCTGTGAGCTAGAACTCAAGAGCATGAAAAAATTATTTAATTTTAAAAATTTGAATATTCACACCCAAACAATCATTATCATGTATAGAGACTAGGAATCAAGAGAAATTTGCAAAAAGAATTTTAGAAATAGTTTAATCCCATGATTTTCAAAAATTCCTAAAATTTGCCTCAAAACCGAATTTTCAGAAATAGAAGCCCAAAAATCCGTTAATCAAATGAATACAAAATATAGAAATAAATCTAAGGTATCCAGAGTTTTTATTTCAAAAGAAATTTGATCAAAAACCGTACAAAATCGAGATTGTACCATGAAATCTCTCACGTTTTGATGAACATAAGAAAAAAATAGTGAAAAACAAGAGTTATGATCATAAGAACTTACTTGGATCAAGTGAAAATGAGTTGCAATGTATCCAAATGCCCTTGATTCTAGAGAGAGAGACTCAAGGAAGCAAGAAACAAAAGTTTAGAATGAATAGAAATTCAAACACCTTTCGTTTTTATCAAAACCTAGCCGCGGTCCAGATCGGGTCAGAAGTTCAGTCCGGATCGTCTTGGCGCAAGAAATCCCATCGTTCGGGATCCGGACTGAACAATCCAGTCCGAACTGCATGCAACTTTTTCTTCAGAAAAATTTATAAAAATTTTATAAAATCCAAAAAAAAGTATGTAAACATTCTTGCATATCATTTTAAAAGAAGGATAGTTTCATATCAAAAGAAATAGATTATGCTAAATCTATCATTAATACTCAAATAATGAAACGAAAATTTATAAAAATTATTTCCTCTAAAGTTGAGCAAGTTCTAAACATCAATCACGATCTTATGAGTAATGAATTTATCAAATCATCAATTAAGCAAAGAAAATGAAACACAAAGATCGATAGATGTTTGAAATTCCAAATAAATTAGATAATGCTATCTAGTCAATATGTCTAGGGAGTGGCTCTTTGAGCATTTTTCAATTTGAAATCCCACCTTATACCAACCTTGGAATTCAACAAAGTCAAGTATTCCAAAAAGCATTTTATCATGTAAACAAGAACACCATGCTTGGTAAACATGTGGTAGCTGCACACAGTACTCGGACGACCGAGGTGGTAACTCTTTCCTCCATGTGGTGGTAGTTTTCACACTCCAATAAGGGATGTAACTCTTTCCATATTTTTTGAGCATGAAACATTAAATAATACTCCCACTCAATTGGCTATCAATTATGTAAAATATTAAGTATTCAACCAACTATTGATCTCCAGTTCATACTTATCTCAATTATCAAATAAGATAAAACTATACCAAGAGATCACTGAGAGAGGAATTGACTTTGATCAAATAAAGATGAAATAAATGATATAAATGATCAATGCATCAAGACAGTTATAATAATATCCAAATCATAATAAATTTCTCAAGAAATGAAAGGATGCAATTAAAGTCAATTTAACAAATGTCCATTTAATATTCTATATTACAAACAAAAAGAACACAAAACACAAAACAAAACCTAACCTAAGCAATGGTTCAAAATTTGTTATTTCAAAGAAAGCATACCAATTGCTTTTCACAAATGAATAAAACGTTTTTGATCCAAAGGTTTTGTCAAAATATCGGTTAATTGATCTTCAGTTGAAACATAAGAAATTTGTAAAGTATTTGATTCAACTAGCTCTCTCAGAAAATGATATCTAAGTTCAATGTGTTTTGCTCTTGAGTGCAACACAGGGTTTTTAGAAATGTTTATGGTACTAGTGTTGTCACAAAGAATTGTTACTGAAGTCGCAGGAATGTGAAAGTCGCTCAAAACACTTTTCATCCAAATCAATTAAGTTAAACAACTTCCCGCTGAAATGTATTCCGCCTCGACTGTAGAGAGAGCAATGCAGTTTTGCTTTTTACTATGCCATGCAACAAGACAATGGCCAAGGTAAAAACATGCACCACTCGTGCTCTTTCTATCATCCACTGATCCAGCCCAATCGGCATTCGAATATCCTATAATATCGAGAGATGTGCCCATAGGATACCAAATTTTGAAATTTAATGTACCTTTGATGTACCGGATGATCCTTTTCACCGCTTTCAGGTGAATTTCCTTCGGTGCTGATTGATATCTCATGCAAATCCCAACATTGAAAGAAATATCCGGGCGACTAGCCGTAAGGTAAAGTAGACTTCCAATCATGCTTCGGTAAAGCTTCTCGCCTACACTTTCTCCGTGAGATTCACTTCCTAATCCCTTATTGCAGTTCCCATAGGAGTCGGAAAGTCTTTAGAGTTCTCCAATCCGAATTTCTTGACCAACTCCTTCGCATACTTAGATTGATATAAATGAATGTCATCATCACTTCGCTTAACTTGCAATCCAAGAAAATACGTAAGCTCGCCCACCATGGACATCTCAAATTCGGTTTCTATCGTTTCGGCGAATTTTTAAGCATCGTTGTTTCTTGTAGCACCAAACACGATGTCATCCACATATATTTGTGCCACAATGAAGTTATCCTGAAAGTGCTTCACCAAGAATGTCAGATCTGCTCCCCCTCGAATATAGCCCTTTTCCAAAAGGTGCTTTGTCAATCTTTCGTACCATGCTCGTTTTAGTCCGTAAAGAGCCTTTTTCAATCGAAAAATATGGTTAGATAGTTTATGATCAATAAATCCTTTTGGTTGAGCTACATAAACTTCCTCATTTAGAAAACTATTTAAAAATGCGCTCTTAACGTCCATTTGAAAAAGTTTTATTTTAAAATGACAAGCAATTGCGAAAAGTATACGAATGGACTCGAGACGAGCAACCGGGGTGAAAGTCTCATCAAAGTCTATACCTTCAACTTGTGAGTAGCCCTGAGCAACTAGACGTGCTTTGTTCCATATAACGGTACCATCTTCATTTTTCTTGTTCTTGAAAATCCATTTTGTACTGATTATGTTTTGTTGCTTTGGGGGCTTCGTTAATTCCCAGACTTTGTTCCTTTCAAATTGATTGAGCTCTTCTTGCATTGCTTCAATCCAATAGTCATCTTGAAGAGCTTCATCAATGTTCCTTGGCTCAACCATGGAGACGTAGCATGCGATTCCACATTCAATCTGTAGAGTACCGGGACTTCGGATAGACTACCGACCTCGCAGGATGGCGTGGTGAGAAGAAACTGCTTTGGACGAGTTCCTTATGTGTTTACAGATGAGTTTGGGTTGATTCAGATCGACGCGGAAGCCCCAGCTTGAATCAGAGTTTTCCGGGCATTGTTCGCCGTTAGAGGACTGGTTTCTTTGAGCCCCGACTCCACTGTTGTGTGCAGAAAAAAATTGGAAAATGTTGGAACAAGTGATTTTTTTAGATTACAGCGGAGTTCGGGAGGTTCCGGATTGACGCGGAGGACCCGAAGGCAAAAAGTGAGTTGGAACTGACAATTTCAGAGCCGGTTTTTGGATTTAGCACACCGACTCCACCATTGAGCTTTTTGAGTGGGAAAAGCTTTGGACATGTGTATTTTAAGATTACAGCGAAGTTCGGAAAGTTTTGGACTGGTGCGGAGACCCCGAAGGCAAAAAGTGATTTGGAGTTGGCTTAAAATGGATTGTTTAATTAATTTAATTAATTGTGGCTTTTAGTCTGTGAGTTAGTGGTATGAAAGAAAGAAAAAAAAAAGAGAATGAGAAATGGATTTTAGGGGTGAGTTGAGATTTTTAGTGGTGCATTTAATGACTGCCAACCACCCTCTTAATTAGCCTGCTGCTAATTAATTCGCCACATCATCGCCTTCTTCAACAAAGCAAAACAGAGGAAATACAAAGAAACAGAGGAAAGAAAGAAAGGAGAAAAGAAGGAAGAAGAAGAAGAAGAAAAGAAGGGAAAGAGAAGGAATGGAAGAGCTTTGTTGGTGGGAACTTCCTGCTAGGAGCCGCGGCGCCAAGCGGAGCGGAGCGCGCGCGCGTCGTTCGCCAAGTAAGGTAAATTTTTTTTGTAGCAGTTTTTGGGAGCTTGGGTTTTTGGAATTATTTCCTTGTTTTTTTTTTTCGGTTTGGAGTTGGTTCTGGTGGGATTGCTTGTCCTTGAGTTCGGCTTGGCCGCAGGGCGCCAAACGGGCGCGTGAAGGCAGGGCCCGCGCTGGCGGGCGCGCGCGTGGGCGCTGCGCAGGCGAGCGGGCGCATGGGCGCTGCGCAGGCGGGCACGCAGCGCAGGGCGCGCGCTGGCAGGCTTGCGCTGGGCGCTGCGGGCGCCGCCCAGCGCAAGGGCGCTGCGCAGGCGGGCTCCGCGTAGCGCAGGGCGCGCGTAGGCGGGCGCCGCACAGCTAGGCGTTGCGCAGGCGCCGCGCGGGCGTTGCGTATGCGCCGCGCGGGCGTTGCGTATGCGCCGCGCGGGCACGCTGGTGCGACGCGCGGGCGCGCAGCAAGCGCGCTGATGGCGCGCGTGGAAGGCCAGGGCCCCGCGCGGCTGGTCCAGGTACCGCGCGGCAGGCCCAGGCGCCGCGTGACGGGCTCGGGCGCCGCGCGGCCGGCCTTGGCGTAGCTGCGGCGTGTTGCAGCGCAGCGCGGCGGCGGCTACGGCTGGGGTCGGGCACGCTGGTGCCGCGCGGGCGGCGGCAGCGGCAATGCGCATCGGCGAGTACGCCGAATGCTTTTCGCGCTGCGATTTTGCTGGCAGGGGCTGTTTTGGCGGCGATCGCGCATGTGGCCTAACTTGATCTGTTTTTGTGCTTCCTTGCGTTCTGTGTGCAGTTTGGTGGACAGCTGGGCCGGATTGGAGTACTCCCGCCACGTGGAGCCCGGGAAGCAAGGTGGCTCGGTTGGGTGCTGTTTGTTGGCTGTGGGTGAGCTGAGAGGATGTCGCGGACTTTTGTGAATGTATTAAGGATTGTGAAATTTGGAGAGTGCTGTGGGAGTGTGTGTGTGTGTGTGTGTGTGTGTGTGTGTGTGTGTGTGTGTGTGTGTGTTGTGGACTTAAGTGAATTGTGTAAGTGGATTTATGTGGTTGTACAGAGGCAACTTGTGTATGTGAACATGTGTTTATTTTGTGGTGGACTTGATGTGGGCAGATGTTTAATGTTGGTGCTTCGGTGAATTCTAGGTGTACTAGAGCCCTTGTTGTGCTGGTGCTGTGGGATGTTATGTATGTGCAAATGGAGCTTCTAAGTATTTGTGTGTTCTATTGTGAGCAGGGAATGTATTGTGGGACTTACAGAGTGTTGTGAGACTTGTGCTGTGTGTGGGGGGGGAATTATGGGATGATTGTATTAAATGAGCTTACTGTTGGTGGATTATGGAGTACTTGGGCCTTTGTTTGCACTGTGATTGGCCGTGGAGTGAGCCAAAGCACGTGCGGATTTTTCTTCAGAGGTGAGTATTTGGGATTTCGAGTTTTAATGGATTTTTTAGATTTCTTTACATGGTTTTGACGGATTATTGCGCGTGGTTGGTTGGGAACTTGTGCATGTGCTGCGAGTTGGCCGTGGGTGAGCCGGATGATTGCATTTTGTTGTGAGGACTCGAGTGGATTTAATCGAGCTTCCGGGGATTTTTTCGAGTACGAGACAGTGTGCGCGCGCGACGCGTTTTTCGAAGTTTCGTCAGTTCGAGGATGCGGCGCTTCCCCGATTTCAGCAATGCCTACGGAAAGCGATCCAGGTGTGTTGGAATTTCTCCAAAATTTATGGAATGCCCTTTAATGCTATTGAATGCAAGTTGATCATGTTTATTATGTCATTTTCTCTGTAATTAAATCTGATAGTTGCCTGAAATTTTCGAAAAATTTATTAGAGCCCAAGAATATTTCTTCTATACTCCTGACATTGTGTGACACTAGGTTTCATGTTTGGTTTGCATTATATTTGCACCTGAATCGTTTTAAAAATCGTGAATATCCCGTTTTAAGGAAAAATCAGCTTTTTAAATGTGGTTTTTAAATTATGAGTTCGCCAGAGGTTTGGTTTAGGTTCAGGGTGCATTTGACCTCGCGCCTGGGGGCCGAGTGGATTTTCAGAGTTCTGTGGGATGAGTTTCTAGTGTCATGTGAGTTTGACCTTCCTTTTGGATTGGTGAGATTATTTTAGATCTCGGGTCAGGTTTTTCCGATTTGAGTAGTGGAGGTGGTTCTCCCACTTAGTTATGAGAGTTTGAGGGTTCTGGCAGATCGAGTCGTGGAGGTTTCCCGACTTAGCCATGGGTCGTGCATTATCAGATTGAGTCGTCGAGGTTTCTCCGACATAGCTTTGAGATTGTTGGGCATTTTCTGATTTAGTCGTAGAGTCTTTCTCCGACCGAGTTATGCTAGTTGAGCATTGAGCTTCCGATCTGTTTGATCGTGGATCATAGCCTGCATGTGCCGCTTATGAGACAGTGAGACAGATGTGATACTTGAGTTCGGTGGGGTCGCTCCCCTCGAGCTACGCCCCAGGTGCGATGATGATACCGAACCTGACGAGGCTGCGTGTTGTTGACGCGACTAGTTGATACACTAGAGTTCGCTTGAGATTGATATAGTCCGTGTGGGATGCCCTACGTAAGTCCCGTCCCAGTGTGGATGAGGTGGCAGTAGGTTTGGCGCAGGCTTGACTGGACCCTATGAGGCAGTCATTGAGATTGGGTGATATGAGCGGGTGGTTACATACTGTATTCTTAGATGGGTTTCTTTCTCTTGAACATTGATACTGAGGCATCTTAGCAGTAGAGAGTGTATGCATATCATGTTATTAGTAGAGTTTCTTCAACTTTTTGATTGAGACATTTTAGCTGTAGTTTTCTTTCAGCTTATCCATTATCTATCTATCTATCTATCTATCTGCATACCTATCTGTTTTACCTCCAGTAGACTTAGTGGGCATACCGTGGATATTGGAACGGTAACCACTAAGATCTGCCTTCTGCAGTAGATCTCACACCCGCTGCGGTGACAGGTTTGAGGTAGCTGTTCCGGCTTGGTTCGCGCGGAGACAGCAGATCGAGGTGAGGACGTGGCCGATTAGTTCCTTACCAGCATTGAGAGTCTGAGATAGATGTACTCGGTATTTTGTTTTTTATGATTCCACTTTTGTACTGGACATTCTGAGAGATCTGTGAGGTAGTTTTATTTTACATAGGGTGTGAGACTATGTTTTGAGGTTTTTTATTTATTTCGGATGTTCAGTTTGATTTCAGTAGCTATTAGTTTCTTTTTCAGCTCTGATACATGTTTAGCTATAGATCTTTTGCAGGGTAGACGCTTCGTCTGTACGGCAGTTTCCGTACAGATGGCGAATCTGTTGGCGAGCCCGGGTCGCAGTTCGACCCCGGGGCGTGACAGATTAGGGTGGTATCAGAGCCTAGGAATATAGGTCGTTGAGGACTTAGAGACCCTAGGCTATTGGTTGGACAGTAGGATGACTGTCGTGAGAGATGTGACCTTAGCGAGAGTCCTGATTGAGTTGTACCTCCCCCAGAGGATTGGGGCGAGTGATCTTACATGTTATTTCTCTAAAGATGATTATGTTGGCTGCAGACAACATAATACTTTAGTATGGGTAACATGTTCTAGACTTTCGCTTGATTGGGCCGAGAGAGTTTTGGTCCTAATGTTTGTTCTGTTGCAGTGGTTTTCGATGCTTCCGAGACGCCGTGCAGCGGCGAGGGCGTGTTTGACTCTGGATGAGGAGCCCGAACAGCGGGAGGCTGAATGGACAGAGCAAGGTAAAGTCTGTGAGTTACAGGCCCAAGTAGCCCAGATGTTTGAGGCGATGCGGCGCCAGGAAGAGAACATGGAACGTGTGATGCGCATGTTTGAGCGGAGAGCATCTTCCGGGGTATCGCCAATGGTACTTCCGGCGGCGACATCGTCGACTTCGACCCTGGTTGCACCACTGATGGTGCAGAAGCGGCGACAGGTTGCTGACCGGTTGTTTTACTTCATCCAGTTCCATCCCCTGTAGATTTCTGGTTAGAGTTTGGAGCCTTGGGAGGCCGAGAACTGGATCGCTGCTGTGGAAGTGCTGTTCGAGGATTTGTTCATCCAGGAGTAGCATCAGGGCGCTTGGTCATGCACTTTTGGATGAGGACGCCGAGGGTTGGTGGCGTCGGGTTCGTCCCGTTGGATCACCGGGAGCACAGTTGATGACCTGGAGCGAGTTTCTGCGATTGATGAGCAATGTACCCCATGTCGCCCAGGATGGGGCCCTAAAGGTTGATTTGTTTGAGAAGGGACTGCATCGGGATGTCTATCACTTAGTGTATTCTCAACGAGCGCCAACTTCAGATGCAGCGATTGTGCATGCTCGATGGATAGCCAGGACATTTTCAGGCAGAGTGTCCCAGAGTAGTGCCCTTGGTTTTGCAGCTTGTGACGGCACCCCCACTACCCTTTGGGGATGAAGAGGTTCCTCCGATGTACCGGTAGGCTGATGGAGCCGTGATGCCAAAGCAGATAGAGCGATGGCCGCCAGCCTCTAGTGGATGAGATTGTACAGCTGGTCAGAGGGCACCAGGATAGTGGATGGTGTCTTACCTGGTGTGGACTTCCTTTAGTCATCGGAGTTAGAGCATGTTGATGCCGTTACCGCTTGTGCATGTTTCAATACAGCATGGGTAGCTTTGCGTGGGCCAGAGACGAGACCGTTGGCTTGTGCACGTGAGGATCAGGTTCCAGATCATGTTTAGCACATGGATGAGTGTTGCCAGTCCTGCCAGTGTACTTAGGACCTTGAATTTGATCCATTGAGTTGTTAGTCCTACATCAGCTCCGAGATGTTGATATGAGGTTGGATAGAGATTGGGCATCCCAATGTTATGCTATCTGGGATTGTCGAGAGAGGACTTGACCCTCCGTGGACCTGGTCAGGAGGAGTATGCTTGTAGAGGAAGCTGGAGCACGACAGAGGGTGAGTCATGGTCGTATCACTTTGCTAGCGACTGTAGAGGAGGTGCCTACGGCGGCACCGGGACTAAAGATTATCCTTATTGCCGTGTGATTCCGGGTGTGAGTCTACTTGAGCGGTTAGTAAAGCCGCCGTTTAGTGAGATTGAGATCGAGTTAGTGATTGACATGGTTTTGGATATTGCGCCAACTTCGGTAGCACCTCTTGGAGTATCACCCGTGGGACTGAGAGAGGGCTGATAGCGCAGTTGCAGATTCTAATGGATCGAGAGGCCGTGTGACCCTGTGCCTCGTTGTGGATATAACGGTGAGGGTTCTATGATGGTTCGAGCACAGACAGGTTTGGATTGTATCTCGGCAGATGACCTTTTGTGAGATTGATAGCTTATCGAACCATATAGCCGAGGGCTGTGCCCTGATAGTGTTCAGGAACCAGTAGGGGCATTATGAGCTTTAGCGGGGTCAAGTGGATTGACTAATGCCCTATCGACTTTTGGAATTGTGCTTTTCCAGCTGTGTTTGGACGGGTTGGTGGTAGTACCCATCGTGGATATTTGGATTTATTTCCGTAGTGGCTTAGAGCTTCAAGAGCACTTAAAGATAGTGCGGCAACTCCTAAGAGGGGAGATATTGGTTGTCTAGTCGAGGGAGTATGCACTTTGACTTCGATAGGTTCTGTAGATTGGCCATGTGATTTCAGCTGCAAGGGTAATAGTAGACCCAACGAAGAGTGATGCCGTTTGGGGTTTTGCCTTAGCCTATGTGGTGACAGAGGTCAGAATCTTTTGGACTAGGCAAGGCCAGTGTAACCTTGGAATGAGGTGATCGATTAGTGGGTGCCACTATTGGAACTTGGAATTGAGAGTTGGGAATTTGGGGAAATGTTCCCGATAATGAATTTCTTTCCCTGCGGCGAATTGTGAGAGTGCATTTGTGGAATTTTGAGCCTTTTGGTTGCTAAGGAGCAACGAGGGAGTTATGCTTGTTGGAGGCTTAGAGTTTGGATTTGGGGATCTTGACTTGTTGATTTGAGTTTACGCGGGGTGTTTGGTCCGCGAGTAATTATCTGGCTGGAAGAACTGTATTTGATCACCCGCACGTTTGGATGTCACTTCCTTGGAATTGGACAAGGATTTGAGCTATCAGAAGCAACCGATGAAATTCTTGCTCGTGAAGCTAAAGAATTGTGCAGATGGATCATACCTTGAGTATGGGTTCAGTGGAGCCATCATGATGAGTGAGAACGGCCATTTGAGAGCATGAGGATGAGTTGTGTGTTTCCTATCCCCTTTGATCGAGTCACCCTCCTGTGTTATGGATTTATTTTGGGTTTCGAGGACGAAACTTTTTTAAGGAGGGGAGAGTGTAGAGTACCGGGACTTCGGATAGACTACCGACCACGCAGGATGGCGTGGTGCGGAGAAACTGCATTGGACGAGTTCCTTATGTGTTTACAGATGAGTTCGGGTTGATTCAGATCGACGCGGAAGCCCCAGCTTGAATCGGAGTTTTTCGGGCATTGTTCGCCGTTAGAGGACTGGTTTTGTTGAGCCCCGACTCCACTGTTGTGCGCAGAAAAAAATTGAAAAATGTTGGAACAAGTGTATTTTTTAGATTACAGCGGAGTTCGGGAGGTTCCGGACTGACGCGGAGGACCCGAAGGCGAAAAGTGAGTTGGAACTGACAATTTCGGAGCCGATTTTTGGATTTAGCACACCGACTCCACCGTTGAGCTTTTTGAGTGGGAAAAGCGTTGGACATGTGTATTTTAAGATTACAACTGAGTTCGGGAAGTTTTGGACTGGTGCGGAGACCCCGAAGGCAAAAAGTGACTTGGAGTTGGCTTAAAATGGATTATTTAATTAATTTACTTAATTGTGGCTTTTAGTCTGTGAGTTAGTGGTATGAAAGAAAGAAAAAAAAAAAAAGGAGAATGAGAAATGGATTTTAGGGGTGAGTTGAGATTTTTTAGTGGTGCATTTAATGACTGCCAACCACCCACTTAATTAGCCTGTTGCTAATTAATTCGCCACATCATCGCCTTCTCCAACAAAGCAAAATAGAGGAAATACAAAGAAACAGAGGAAAGAAAGAAAGGAGAAAAGAAGGAAGAAGAAGAAGAAGAAAAGAAGGGAAAGAGAAGGAATGGAAGAGCTTTGTTGGTGGGAATTTCCTGCTAGGAGCCGCGGCAACTAGCGGAGCGGAGCGCTCGCGCGTCGTTCGCCAAGCAAGGTAAATTTTTTTTGTAGCAGTTTTATGGAGCTTGGGTTTTTGGAATTATTTCCTTGTTTTTTTTTTTCGGTTTGGAGTTGGTTCTGGTGGGACTGCTTGTCCTTGAGTTCGGCTTGGCCGCAGGGCGCCAAACGGGCGCGCGAAGGCAAGGCACGCGCTGGCGGGCGCGCGCATGGGCGCTGCGCAGGCGGGCGCGCTGCACAGGGCGCGCGCTGGCGGGCTTGCGCCGGGCGCTGCGGGCGCCGCGCAGCGCAAGGGCGCTGCGCAGGCGGGCTCAGCGCAGCGCAGGCGGGCGCCGCGCGGGCGCTGCGCATGCGCCGCGCGGGCACGCTGGTGCGCCGCGCGGGCGCGTAGCAAGCGCGCTGATGGCGCGCGTGGCCAGGGCCTCGCGCGGCAGGCCCAGGCGCCACGTGGAGCCCGGGAAGCGGATTTGGATCCCCACGACGAGATTACTGGTTGACCAGCACCTTCTGGAGGCCTATGTGGCATGTCGGTGGCGTTTGTACACCAATTGGACACTAGTGATGGACTCGGTGAGTTAAATGGATCACGAGAGTAGTCAGATGACCCCGTCGAATGCTTAGAAGTGGTTTTGCGCGCAATGGATATTAAAATTGGGCTCAGCGCGAAGTTTGGACGAAAGAACACCATTCCGGATGCCTTCGGCAATTTTTAGAGTTGGAATTTGGCAAATCGGACAGCAGATTTGGATTCAGCGCGTGGAAACAATGAAAATGGACTACTCACTTGCATTTTTCGGAGCCCGGATGACGCGCACGATTTTCGGGGCACCTTGACACTGTTCCGGCAGCGGCGGCGGCGGCGGAGCGCGGCGGTGCGGGCTCGGGCTGGCGCAGGCGCGGCGGCGGGCAAGCGCGGGCAGCACACGGGCGCGGGCAATGCGCGGGCAGACGCGCGGGCAGGTGCGTGTTCCACGGGGCCGGCGTACACCGAAGGGCGGACACGTGGCGGACAGCGATAGGTCGGTGCAGTGGACCGGGACCACGGTGTAGCGGGGGGCGCCTCGGGGCGCGTGCCTGGCAGGGTGCGCAGGCGGCGCTGGCGCGCGCACGTGCGCGCGCCAGGCGCGCGTTGACCGACTGCCGGGCCGCGTGTCGGCGTTTGGAGGCGGCCACGTGGCGATTTGTGGGTGGTCGCGCTCGTTGTCGCCTGTTTGGCGGGCGACGTGGAGGCCCGTGGGGGATTCGGGCCTGCACAGTGTTGGGCCGGGCCCAACACTGTAGCAGCCCGGATTTTTCGGGCGCCTGGAAGTCGGGACACAGCCGTCATTTCTTGATTTGTTTCTAGAGCCTATAAAAGGGATACAAGCTTCTTCTTCTTCCCCTTTTTTTGCGTTTCTGAGCTTCAAACCGTATGTAGGGCTTCAGCAAAGTTGCTCCCCTACATGTTGCGCACCCTCTGGAGGATTTCTAAGGCTTTTGGTGGCACGCTTATCGAGGTTTCCTTTTTTACGGCGCGGCGCGACGCTCATCCATTTTTGTTCCCCTTCGTCGCGTTTCGGTGCGCGAGCTCCCCCGGCCTACTCTGACCTCCGTTTCCGGCGATTCTTGCGCTGTTAGATCCGCGACAGACAGAGCTACGATCTTGATATTTTCTACTTCCCCTAGTTTCACGTTTTTCGTGGAGTTTTTCCATGCTTACTGGGACCCCATTTTCCAATGGAATTTCTGAACAGTGACACCTTGCCGGATTTTTATCTCCGCAACCGGGCATCGGATGGAGACGAGCCCCTGGACCTTTTTCATCTACTCGACGCGAGGATTGTCACAATATTTTTATTGGATTTTTCTAAGGCTTGGCCGAGGGTATAATTTTCTCCCTTTATCTGTGCGTGGAAATACAGATGTGTGGTTGTGTGTTTGTGAGTGCCCTGTATTGTGGAATTTGTAACTCGGCCTACGGGGCTCGGAATTTGACGTGCAGGTACTCGTTTCGAAGGTATCGACGTGAGGAACGCGATAGTACTTTTTTTGGATTTTTTTGAGTCCGTTCTACAGGTGGGAATTTCACATCTTTGAGGCTGTTTTCGCAGTTTGTGTAGACTTGGAATATTTTGGATTAAGTGTAATGTTGGACCTTATTGTTGTACACAGGGGTGTTTGCAAGTGTTGCTGGACCTGTTGGAACTGGAGAAATTTAGAGATAGTGGATTCCGGGTGTTTTCAGTTGTTTGGAGCCAAGGTTTGCGCGACATGTACCGAGGGTGCAATTTTGGCAGATTTTGGATTATGAGCGTCTACGCACTTCACCGACTTCAGCTTTGCCTGCGGAAAGCGCTTCAGGTGGGTGCTTGTTTCCAGAACCGGTGGACGGTTCTCTAATTCTGTATGTTAGGATGCATGCATGTTTAGGGTACATGGTTTATGTTTGTAAGGTAGGTAAGCTTGATAATGATAATTGTATAAATGATTGCAAGAATTGTATTTATGAGGTATACTGAGGACTTGCATGATTTGGACATCTATGTTGATGATTAGTGTAAGCTTACCTAGGTAATGTTACCCTATGAGATTATGTAACATGCCATGTTAGCACATAGCCTTTCATGTGGTTGGTTTATGCTTTGGGACAGAATTTTGTAGCTATGTGCGGATTATCACTCTGAGGAGTTATTATAATCGAGGATTATGATCAGGTGTAGGCATGTGGCCTAATCGAGGATATCATTCTTGAGGACAAATGCATGCTTGTATGAACATATAGTTAGGCCACCCTTTATTGCTACACTACTTATTGGAACTTGACTTAGGAGAAACCATGCTTTTCCTTTCTCCTTCTTGTTAGTCAGGTGGTCAGTGTTGCTCGGGTTCGAGCAGGGGTCTGGGTAGTGTAGTCGGGACTTTGTGTCTGGGACAGGTTGGATTAGTTGTGGGGCTTTGCGGCAATCGCGGATATTGGGCGGTTGACCGGATGCTTATCTATGCACCAGATTGGGTATCAGTTTTCTCTAGTGGATGGAGTTTCCCACTTATCGTTTAGTTGAGGTCGGGTCTTTCTTTAGTTGTTGGGTTTTCCCATTTTGATCATATTTGTGATCAAAGTCCTGCTATACAGAGATACTTGTTACAGAGATACTATACTCGTGTGGGTCGCTCCCCTCGAGTGCCACTCCGGAGTAGGCTTTAGACCGTGATGGGTACCGGTCGATTGATGATTTTGGGATGCGAGCCGTGTGCGCCGATCCCGCGGTTTCGAGCCATGTGTGCAGATTCCGCTGAGCAGGCAATGCCAGTTTTACTGGTGGCACAAGATTGGGTTATTACAGACATTTACCTTCTTGTTGCACTCGTGTCAAGGGGGACCAAGTGGAGTCTAGTAGCTGTGTTTAGACCAGTGCTAGTGTTGTTGGGAACCCTTTGGGGACAGTGGTCCCGAGGTCTTTATGAGTTGTGGACCGTTGTGCGAGAGGCTTGGTGTGTTGGGTTATATGTAATATGGATCTAAATAGGGGAAAAAATACCTAGAGGGGGGTGAATAGGTGTAAACAATAAACACTCAAAAAATCATTGCGCAATAAAACCCAATGCGGAAATAAAAATGAACACGCAAGATTTTTACGTGGAAAAACTCCAAACCGGAGTAAAAAACCACGGGACCGATAACACGGCGAAATCCACTAGAATTAAAACACGTACAAGGTGATTTACTGTACACACTTACGACTCAACCTTTTCCATACGCTCCTAGAGGATCTTCTCCGCTCGTTCCACGACGCTTCTCGAATCCACGATCTGCGCCCAACGCCGAATCCACGGCGTCCAACGTCGAGTCCACGACGTCTGACCGAATCCACGGTCTTCACCCAGTAGTACGCTTCGAATCCACGAACGTACCTCGCTCCGAATCCACGAGAGCGGTTGAACCTTGAATCCACAAGGACACGCGAATCCACGCGCCGATTTTGGGGTAAATCGTTGTTTTTTTGGGTGGTGATGATCCGCCGAATACTTAGATCAAAGATAGATAGGAAATACCATCTAAGTATTCATTAGTTTGATTCAACTCAAGATGTGAGTATGAAAACCTAGAATCAAACTAATCAATATAGATGAAGAAACATAGAGTAATATTGTCACGCCCCGAGTTTAAAAATCAGGTCTGAAATTTTTCTCTTTTTTTTTTTTTTTGTTTAAATCAGAGTTTGCAAAACAGGCGTAACAGACCGCCACACATATAGGAAACTCTCTATTCCGCGAACAGAGACTCCCCTATATATGCACGGCTAGGCTTGTAATCAGCGACAGATATCTCAGTACAACTACTAATCTATTCAGCAGGAATAATCAGAATTAAGTTATTACATCATCAGTTTTAAATGTCTAAATCAAGATAAGCTGGAATGAAATACAGAAAGTAAATGTCTGCAAAAGTCATCAATGTGTAATGCTCATGGGGACAGCTCTATCGTAATCGGCTCACTGGATCGTCCCGACATCTCACCACCCGACGGACCTACAACAGTCACCCGAGGGTGTGAGATACACCGGAGTGCATCCCAGTGGGCACGACGAGCCGAGAAATAGCTAATCGTACCTACTGGGTACTAAAATCTGCGGATAGTAAAGATCTGTAGGAAAAGCTGGAAACATAGATGTCTACTAATAATCAGAAATAAAACTGCAGGTAAGTATGCTGAACAATCAGGGTGTCTCAGAGATAACTATCATGAAAACTGTAGAGCATGCAGGCCGGAAATCAAAGTCAACTACAAGGATCATGTATAAGAACTACAAGTGATACAAGCATGTCTACAGGTAATAGTGCTGGAAACAACTGAGCAGCAGTACGAGTAAAAGTAATGCGTCAAAGGTACAAAAAACCAAATATCCAATCATGTGCCAATATTGGTCTCAGAGAACCTCAGGCAATGCCACTGTTCGGCACCTTTTTCGGCTGACATAACCTTGTCGAGGGCTCACGGGTCTATCATCAGACCACTTTACCGGTAAAGAACAATCTCCACGGGGAGCTACCCCGGCCATGTTCGTGAAGTACAGCAGTGCATGGCAAATCATAATGATCAATCTCACGGTCTAGTGACCGGGTAGTCGGCAACATGCCGAGATCCCAACAGGGAATCATCTGTCTATATCTATCCATCGGAATCAATCAATCATGCATATCGAGTAGTGTCTATCAATCAGGATCAATCAATCATGCATATCAATAATATCTCGAATAACATCTCAATGACAGGAATCAACGGGTGTCATCTAATCATGCAAATCTATATATATCAATCAATCAGGATCAGTCAGGAATAATCAGGGATCATGTAGATAATAATCGGCTGACAGGAATCAACAAGTGTCATCAAATCATGTAGATCTATATACTGAAAAAACTGATGAACAGATATGTATATGGTATGTCTCATGAAGATCAAGGTCTATCAGAAATATAAAAACTGATAAACAGGTACGTAAGATATGTCTCACGTAGATCAAGATCTATCAGGACTAATCATAGGGCATGTCAATACAATCATCAAGGCTCATCTAGATAAAATCAGCAGGTATATATGATGAGTCTAAAAGAATCAATGTCTATCAGGGGATCATGTGATATATATTCAGTCATCATAGGTCGTATCGGTATAATTCGCAGGCTGATCAAAAAAAAGGGTGTCCGACTGGACTAAAGCAACCAGAGGGCCGAATAGATCAAGCCCGGACCGAAGCTAACCCACCTGGATGAAGGCAGACCCTCGAACTCCCGCACAGCTACTGGGAGGCTGGTGCTGAACAACTGGGCCCTGTATAAAGAGCTATAATCAGTATTAGACTCACACAACCCTTTCCCGTCGACGTTACACTACGGAAAGTTAAACGGGTCAAATCGGTCAATTTATCGATCAATATCTAATTCCTGGTCAACGGGGACCATCGGAATCCTACAAAATGGCCAGGTAGTGCGTAGGTACTGTCTAAGGTCAGCTAGGGTGACCATCTTGCATTTAAGTCCAACAGGTATCAAAATTTGCATAAAATAGTAAGTTCTTTACTGTTTCTGCTTGTTCGTAAAATCCGGGAATCCAAATGTGACACCGTA
Organism: Tillandsia leiboldiana; assembly: GCA_029204045.2. Lineage (NCBI taxonomy): Eukaryota > Viridiplantae > Streptophyta > Magnoliopsida > Poales > Bromeliaceae > Tillandsia > Tillandsia leiboldiana. Next base: position 7,093,133 of record CM055069.1, on the reverse strand, counting down.
AGTGCCAGCGTGTCACATTTTATGCGAAGAACCCCGTGCTCATCATCTTGGGTCAGCGCGAAACCCCAAGGCAAAGTTAGCCTTTTATCTCGCGATTTTGGACACAGTGTTTTGCCCCGTTCTTACAATCCGGGGGTCCAAAATCGACGCCGTAAGTTTCAGCGGGTTCGTTACGTCGAGACGGAGCCCGTGCTCATGGGGTTTAGTCGACACGGATCCCGAGTTAAAAGTTGGCCCAAAGTGGATTTATGTCAATTTTACAACTTTGATAAACTCTAATATACACTTGATCAAATTGAGCCCTAACAGGAGCATCATGTTCAGCATGCATAAAGAAGTGGAGGGCTCACCTGAGGGGTGCCGGAGGTCGGCCGGAAAGATGGCCGGAGCAAGGTAGAGCTCCAACTAGGCTCGGGTTGGCTACCACTTGGATCAACTCTGACCCAGACCTGTACCAGAGGTAAGCATAGGTTAGAGGAGAGTCCCAGAAGGGCTCGGGTCCATGCTGGGTCGAGCCCCGGCGGCCGGAGGCGACGGCGGCCGGAGTGAGCCCGAGAGGGTGTTCTCGGGTGCATGAAATAGACCAAGGTACAGGGGTCTCTGGCCCCAAACTAAAATGATGGGAATCACAAGAGGGGTGTTTAGATCCTACCTGAGTGGTTGCCGGAGTCCCGGAGCGCCGGGGATCACCGGAGTTGGATCTTGAACCGAGCTCGGGTGCAACTGTAGAACATGCAAATCCCACGTTACATGCTTCATGCAAATGCATGCAAAGCTTGGGTGCATGAAATAGACCAAGGTACAGGGGTCTCTGGCCCCAAACTAAAATGATGGGAATCACAAGAGGGGTGTTTAGATCCTACCTGAGTGGTTGCCGGAGTCCCGGAGCGCCGGGGATCACCGGAGTTGGATCTTGAACCGAGCTCGGGTGCAACTGTAGAACATGCAAATCCCACGTTACATGCTTCATTCAAATGCATGCAAAGCTTCATATAAGACCAACGAACTCACCTGGGTCGTTTTCCCACCGTGCGGAGCCCCGGCGATCGCCGGAGTTCAAGCTTGGAAAATCCGAGTGCTCTAATGGCGGATTCCGGCCGGCGGTATTCGGGCCGGCGCAACCTGGACCAAAGTACTCCCCTTGGTACCAGGAAGCTTCCTGCAGTGGTGGCCGGCGACGGGGATGCACGGCGGCGCCGGACGGCGGCTGTCGGCCAAGATTGAAGAAGACCGGTTTCTAGGGCATCACCGATCGGTTTCGATCTTGATCCGATCACCCCCAGACCTCATGGAGGGGTTGTAGTCGATGAGAAGAACTGTTTCAACGGTGCTGATCTTAAGTTGAACGGTTGGATCACGGCGGCGCGAGGCGACGGCCCAAAACGATAATTTCCGGCGTTGATGGCCTCTGCCGGCGATCGGGACGGCGGTCGCCGCCCAGCCTGCGCTCGGAGGGTCAACTCGACGTCAGAAGCATGATGGTCATGCCAAAAAGCTCGAATAAACAAAAGATCCCACGCACTCACCTCGTCGGAAAATTGAGAGAATGGAGAGGTTGGCTGCGGCGGCGCACGGCGGCGACGGCTGGGGACCGGATCACCACAGCCCGACAGAGGCTTCCCAGGGGACTCCTCCAGACACAATCTTGATCCTCCCAGACCCTCTAGTCACCCTCCTCTCCTCACACCCGAGCCCAAGGTGTTTCTTGATTCCCTCTCGTTTCCAGCGACGGGGGGTTTTGCAATGGCTGGTACGGGCTGGCGAGGAGTGGGAAGTTGGGTGAGGTCGTGGGTTACAGGCTGGTACGGGCTGCGGTTACCATACAGGTGAGGGCACGATCCCGAGTCGTGCAAGTATTGCACAATTGCAATAAACCCCCCCAGCTTTTGGCGTTTTGGGTTTTGGTCCCTCACAGCAGCACAATCTCGCACTCAGGTCCTTTCTCAAGGAGCAGCACGTAGTTCGAGGCAACTTATATAGGGTTATATGTGCAAAAATCGCATTTTTCGCTGTGTTTCACGCTTTTCGAGGCGATCCGTTCGTCGAAACGGAAAATGGACTGCGCCATGACGTCCGGCTCGACGAGACCTATCAGGTAGCGATTTTTTATTTTCGAAAAACTGCCCGGATTAAATCTCGGTCCATAAAATACAGTCCCGAAATACAGTTTTCGCGTTTTTTGAGACTTAGAGTCGTCAAACGGAAATTCCGTCAGTGCCATTGCGTCCAGAACGTCGGAGCCATTCAAATCGACTACCTGAAGTGCTATGTTCAGATTCCAGATAGTGAATTGGCTCAACGTTGACGCAAAGGGGCTCGAAAATTAGGGTTTACTGTTCATTGTACCCTTGACTTAAGTCGCGGGTCCCGCCCGCTTCTTCGTCGATTTCTGGAAGATCCGACCGTCAGATCTGAACAAGTTTAATATGGTTTTCACTCAGTTCGTCATGACGGTCAAACTCGTGGTCTCGGATCTTCGAGATTAGGCTCGGATTGAAAGGCAATATTTCTGGCCCACTAACTGTGCAAATTACACTGCAGAAAAGGGGCACTTAGACTACGGGTGCTTTTCATGATCCAAATTCAACTTGACTCAAATCAATTTCATTTCTTTATTTATTTTCAAAATTCAAGTTCTTACATCTCTCCCACCAAAAAGGAAGTTTCGTCCCTGAAACTTATAATTAAAAGGTCTTATTCCAGAAGCCTACATCTTAAAGTCATGCTTTATGAAATGCTTATAATAGTTCATTCGAGAACTACGAAATCAGTCGTCGGGTTTCCCTCTGTTGGCTCTCCATGAGGGGTCAGTGCATAGACGCGTCCACCTGCCGACTGATGCCCTCCAAAAAGTGGTCGAGGTAGAGGGGGACGCCCAGTTGAAGCTGAGCTAGGCGCCGGTTCTTGTCGTCGTTGCGAAGGTGCGGGTACAGGGGCTGTGATCTGCGCAGGTGCGGAACCCTGCGGGCACTCTGAAGCTCTATGTCCCTGTTGGCCGCACCTGAAGCATCGACCATGCCTCTGTTCACAATCCCTCGCCCGGTGGGTATCCCCGCAGAAGACGCAAGGTCGGGGTGGCTTCGCCTTCTTGTTCTGATTTGAACGCCCATCGCCGTTTCCAGGATGTGCCCTTTTCTTGCCCTTGTCCTTGTCCTTGTCCTTGTCCACCGCATTCCGCTCAGCGCGGGACATCTTGACCTCCGCCTCGATCGCTAGACACCGCTCCACGCAGTTGTCGAAGTCGGTGGAGAGGTGCGACGCGAGGTGTCGGCGGATCTCAGGCCTCAAGCCCTGCGAAAACAAGCGTACCTTCCGGCGTTCCTCGCGCACCGCCTGGGGCACCAGGTCGGCGATGCGCAGGAACTCCTGCTCGTACTCTCGGACGCTCTTGTCGCCCTGTTTGATCGTTTCCAACTCGCGCTCGAGACCCTCCTTGGTGGTCTCCTTGAGGTGGTGGTGGTCCATGGCGGTTTTAAAATCCTCCCAAGTAGGATCAGCTGGACTCGGGAAGTAGCGCTCTCGATGTCGCCTCCACCATTTGGATGCCCGGCCCTCCAGGCAATGTACAGCGATGTGGACCTTGCTGCGGTCCTCGGTGTAGGCGTCTTGGAATAATTTCTCCATATGATCGATCCATTCCTCGACCGCCCAGTGGTCCTCGTCTTTGCCGTCAAAGGTTTGCGGCTTGAACTTTTTGAACTCTAGCAAAACCGCCTTCGCTCGGGCCCTCTCTGCTCGATCGGCCTCAGTATCGGCCGCAGGATCAACAGCGGGAGCGACAGAGCGAGAGGAAGCAGACACGATAGAAGCAGTGGCGGCATGTGCAGCAGCAACCCTCGGTACCGCCCTGGAGGTTGCGGCAGGGGCTGGAGCTGGAACGGGCCCCGCCGGTGGTGGTGCGGGGTCTACATCTGGCTCAGCCAAGCATTCAGGCTCAACGACGGCTGGTGCAGCAGGGGGTGCAACCGGCGATGTGACCTCAGGTACAGGTGGAGGAGCAGGCGGGGTAGGAGTGGAAGGGCCAGCAGCCTGCTGCTGCATAAATTGCTGGAACATCCCAGCCAGAGTCGCCACCTGGACCTCAAGCCGGTCCATACGGCCCTGATCAACGGGCTCACTCGGCGTGCTAGGTGGCCGGCCTACTCCACGGCCCGTGCCCCGTCCCCGTCCACGACCTGGAGGACGAGCCATAGCTACAATATAGAAGCAGGTCAGAACAGACTCTGATAATATCTTGAGTTTCTATCCCTTATACTCGACATACCCAACGCTCTCACGCGACAAGTCATCCTAGGGTTCATCCTAACCAGTTCCTAATCAACTTTCCCTAGGTACCGTGTACCTATTGCTCTGATACCATCTAATCTGTCACGCCCCGAGTTTAAAAATCAGGTCTGAAATTTTTCTCTTTTTTTTTTTTTTGTTTAAATCAGAGTTTGCAAAACAGGCGTAACAGACCGCCACACATATAGGAAACTCTCTATTCCGCGAACAGAGACTCCCCTATATATGCACGGCTAGGCTAGTAATCAGCGACAGATATCTCAGTACAACTACTAATCTATTCAGCAGGAATAATCAGAATTAAGTTATTACATCATCAGTTTTAAATGTCTAAATCAAGATAAGCTGGAATAAAATACAGAAAGTAAATGTCTGCAAAAGTCATCAATGTGTAATGCTCATGGGGACAGCTCTATCGTAATCGGCTCACTGGATCGTCCCGACATCTCACCACCCGACGGACCTACAACAGTCACCCGAGGGTGTGAGATACACCGGAGTGCATCCCAGTGGGCACGACGAGCCGAGAAATAGCTAATCGTACCTACTGGGTACTAAAATCTGCGGATAGTAAAGATCTGTAGGAAAAGCTGGAAACATAGATGTCTACTAATAATCAGAAATAAAACTGCAGGTAAGTATGCTGAACAATCAGGGTGTCTCAGAGATAACTATCATGAAAACTGTAGAGCATGCAGGCCGGAAATCAAAGTCAACTACAAGGATCATGTATAAGAACTACAAGTGATACAAGCATGTCTACAGGTAATAGTGCTGGAAACAACTGAGCAGCAGTACGAGTAAAAGTAATGCGTCAAAGGTACAAAAAACCAAATATCCAATCATGTGCCAATATTGGTCTCAGAGAACCTCAGGCAATGCCACTGTTCGGCACCTTTTTCGGCTGACATAACCTTGTCGAGGGCTCACGGGTCTATCATCAGACCACTTTACCGGTAAAGAACAATCTCCACGGGGAGCTACCCCGGCCATGTTCGTGAAGTACAGCAGTGCATGGCAAATCATAATGATCAATCTCACGGTCTAGTGACCGGGTAGTCGGCAACATGCCGAGATCCCAACAGGGAATCATCTGTCTATATCTATCCATCGGAATCAATCAATCATGCATATCGAGTAGTGTCTATCAATCAGGATCAATCAATCATGCATATCAATAATATCTCGAATAACATCTCAATGACAGGAATCAACGGGTGTCATCTAATCATGCAAATCTATATATATCAATCAATCAGGATCAGTCAGGAATAATCAGGGATCATGTAGATAATAATCGGCTGACAGGAATCAACAAGTGTCATCAAATCATGTAGATCTATATACTGAAAAAACTGATGAACAGATATGTATATGGTATGTCTCATGAAGATCAAGGTCTATCAGAAATATAAAAACTGATAAACAGGTACGTAAGATATGTCTCACGTAGATCAAGATCTATCAGGACTAATCATAGGGCATGTCAATACAATCATCAAGGCTCATCTAGATAAAATCAGCAGGTATATATGATGAGTCTAAAAGAATCAATGTCTATCAGGGGATCATGTGATATATATTCAGTCATCATAGGTCGTATCGGTATAATTCGCAGGCTGATCAAAAAAAAAAAGGGTGTCCGACTGGACTAAAGCAACCAGAGGGCCGAATAGATCAAGCCCGGACCGAAGCTAACCCCACCTGGATGAAGGCAGACCCTCGAACTCCCGCACAGCTACTGGGAGGCTGGTGCTGAACAACTGGGCCCTGTATAAAGAGCTATAATCAGTATTAGACTCACACAACCCTTTCCCGTCGACGTTACACTACGGAAAGTTAAACGGGTCAAATCGGTCAATTTATCGATCAATATCTAATTCCTGGTCAACGGGGACCATCGGAATCCTACAAAATGGCCAGGTAGTGCGTAGGTACTGTCTAAGGTCAGCTAGGGTGACCATCTTGCATTTAAGTCCAACAGGTATCAAAATTTGCATAAAATAGTAAGTTCTTTACTGTTTCGGCTTGTTCGTAAAATCCGGGAATCCAAATGTGACACCGTAAGTGCCAGCGTGTCACATTTTATGCGAAGAACCCCGTGCTCATCATCTTGGGTCAGCGCGAAACCCCAGGGCAAAGTTAGCCTTTTATCTCGCGATTTTGGACACAGTGTTTTGCCCCGTTCTTACAATCCGGGGGTCCAAAATCGACGCCGTAAGTTTCAGCGGGTTCGTTACGTCGAGACGGAGCCCGTGCTCATGGGGGTTTAGTCGACACGGATCCCGAGTTAAAAGTTGGCCCAAAGTGGATTTATGTCAATTTTACAACTTTGATAAACTCTAATATACACTTGATCAAATTGAGCCCTAACAGGAGCATCATGTTCAGCATGCATAAAGAAGTGGAGGGCTCACCTGAGGGGTGCCGGAGGTCGGCCGGAAAGATGGCCGGAGCAAGGTAGAGCTCCAACTAGGCTCGGGTTGGCTACCACTTGGATCAACTCTGACCCAGACCTGTACCAGAGGTAAGCATAGGTTAGAGGAGAGTCCCAGAAGGGCTCGGGTCCATGCTGGGTCGAGCCCCGGCGGCCGGAGGCGACGGCGGCCGGAGGTGAGCCCGAGAGGGTGTTCTCGGGTGCATGAAATAGACCAAGGTACAGGGGTCTCTGGCCCCAAACTAAAATGATGGGAATCACAGGAGGGGTGTTTAGATCCTACCTGAGTGGTTGCCGGAGTCCCGGAGCGCCGGGGATCACCGGAGTTGGATCTTGAACCGAGCTCGGGTGCAACTGTAGAACATGCAAATCCCACGTTACATGCTTCATGCAAATGCATGCAAAGCTTCATATAAGACCAACGAACTCACCTGGGTCGTTTTCCCACCGTGCGGAGCCCCGGCGATCGCCGGAGTTCAAGCTTGGAAAATCCGTGTGCTCTAATGGCGGATTCCGGCCGGCGGTATTCGGGCCGGCGCAACCTGGACCAAAGTACTCCCCTTGGTACCAGGAAGCTTCCTGCAGTGGTGGCCGGCGACGGGGATGCACGGCGGCGCCGGACGGCGGCTGTCGGCCAAGATTGAAGAAGACCGGTTTCTAGGGCATCACCGATCGGTTTCGATCTTGATCCGATCACCCCCAGACCTCATGGAGGGGTTTGTAGTCGATGAGAAGAACTGTTTCAAACGGTGCTGATCTTAAGTTGAACGGTTGGATCACGGCGGCGCGAGGCGACGGCCCAAAACGATAATTTCCGGCGTTGATGGCCTCTGCCGGCGATCGGGACGGCGGTCGCCGCCCAGCCTGCGCTCGGAGGGTCAACTCGACGTCAGAAGCATGATGGTCATGCCAAAAAGCTCGAATAAACAAAAGATCCACGCACTCACCTCGTCGGAAAATTGAGAGAATGGAGAGGTTGGCTGCGGCGGCGCACGGCGGCGACGGCTGGGGACCGGATCACCACAGCCCGACAGAGGCTTCCCAGGGGACTCCTCCAGACACAATCTTGATCCTCCCAGACCCTCTAGTCACCCTCCTCTCCTCACACCCGAGCCCAAGGTGTTTCTTGATTCCCTCTCGTTTCCAGCGACGGGGGGTTTTGCAATGGCTGGTACGGGCTGGCGAGGAGTGGGAAGTTGGGTGAGGTCGTGGGTTACAGGCTGGTACGGGCTGCGGTTACCATACAGGTGAGGGGCACGATCCCGAGTCGTGCAAGTATTGCACAATTGCAATAAACCCCCCCAGCTTTTGGCGTTTGGGTTTTGGTCCCTCACAGCAGCACAATCTCGCACTCAGGTCCTTTCTCAAGGAGCAGCACGCAGTTCGAGGCAACTTATATAGGGTTTATATGTGCAAAAAATCGCATTTTTCGCTGTGTTTCACGCTTTTCGAGGCGATCCGTTCGTCGAAACGGAAAATGGAATGCGCCATGACGTCCGGCTCGACGAGACCTATCAGGTAGCGATTTTTTATTTTCGAAAAACTGCCCGGATTAAATCTCGGTCCATAAAATACAGTCCCGAAATACAGTTTTCGCGTTTTTTCGAGACTTAGAGTCGTCAAACGGAAATTCCGTCAGTGCCATTGCGTCCAGAACGTCGGAGCCATTCAAATCGACTACCTGAAGTGCTATGTTCAGATTCCAGATAGTGAATTGGCTCAACGTTGACGCAAAGGGGCTCGAAAATTAGGGTTTACTGTTCATTGTACCCTTGACTTAAGTCGCGGGTCCCGCCCGCTTCTTCGTCGATTTCTGGAAGATCCGACCGTCAGATCTGAACAAGTTTAATATGGTTTTCACTCAGTTCGTCATGACGGTCAAACTCGTGGTCTCGGATCTTCGAGATTAGGCTCGGATTGAAAGGCAATATTTCTGGCCCACTAACACTGTGCAAATTACACTGCAGAAAAGGGGCACTTAGACTACGGGTGCTTTACATGATCCAAATTCAACTTGACTCAAATCAATTTCATTTCTTTATTTATTTCAAAATTCAAGTTCTTACAAATATCTAATGATTTCCTTTCTTCTCTATATGTGGATCTAGGGCCGTATAAGATGATATTTGAATATGACGGCTCTATTTTGGATTATCGGCTTCTCGGCTTGAAAAAAGAATCATAGGGTCTATTTATAGGTTAGAAACCCTAGGAAGGAGATAAGAATCAAAAACCTACCCATTTCTGGAAATTTTACGGACGGCGATCCGGAATCGGATTAGCTGTGATCCGGATCGTCGTAACGAGTCAGGACAATTCCAGAAAAACGAAGGTTCGGGATCCGGATCGAAGTGCTTGATCCGGATCGTTCATACAGTTCACCAAACATCAACGTTCGGGATCCGGATTGCGAAGCCTGATCCGGATCGTTCAAGGGAAAATGGTAAACTCAATGTTCGGGATCCGGATCAAGAGAAGCTGCGATCCGGATTGAACTGGTATGAACGAACCACCTTCGGGATCCGGATTTGAACAATCTGATCCGGATCCTGAACATGTCCTATGTCCAGTTTTTGATTTTTAGCAATGAAAAATTCTTCCAAGTGTTTCTACACTACAAGAAGTATTCGGATCACCAAAAATATTTAGTTAAACATACCTGATCCTTTTGAATTCTTCTTTCTTGAGATTGAGTTAAATGATCCAACCTTCTTCACCTTCAATCTTCAAGACTTGAACCTTTCACGAAATTACGCCAACTCAAATTCCGTAACAGTCTCCCCTCTTTAGCGGTTTCGTGACAAAACACAGATCCACTAAAGAAAATTCAGAAAAGATATGTTTGTTGCTATCACCATACAACAAAATTTACAATGAGATCCAAAAATTTAAAAACATGAGATAAACTCCTAAAATAGACTCTAGACTTAGACATCTGTACTCTCTGCACAAGAAATCATTCTTGACAAAAAGAATCGTTAGATACCTTAAGAATTGAAACATACAAAACCAAGTACAGAGATAGAGTTTATCTGATCATCATGACATTTGAGAATTCAGATATGTAAGAGAATCATAGTCAAAAACCACATATCTTCTATGCAATCAAAACCAAATGTCACAAAGTGTTAGTCCACATCAACTTGTAGTCATATTCATGCCCAAATAGTTAGTCGAATAGTTAGTGACATGCAACAAATCACAAGATAAAAACCAAAGTTGAAGTTGAAGTGATACTTACCTTGATGTTCACTTACCTTGATGTTCACACATTCAACACAGTTTTTCACCTTGATGTTCACACATTCTACACAGTTTCACATCATCATTGTTTCAAGTTCTCTCTAAACTCTCTCCCCCTTTTTGTCACAAACTAAGCCAAAATTACAAAAACTTAAGGAGAGTTAAGAAGTTTAAAAATCAAGAAAATCCTGAGAACTAAAACTAAGAGTAAGTCCTAAAAACTGAAAAACCTGCACAAGAAAGGTTAAAAATCTGCACAAGAAAAAGAATAACAGGAAGGAATCAGTCATCAGATTCGGAGTCTTTAGAGCTCGTGCAGCCCATCTTAGAGAACATCTTTTCACCAGCTTGTCATTGAATTGACCTTCTTAGTTATGGTAATATGAGCTGCCGTGATGAGCTCCAGCTCATTGGAAATTCTCGTCTGTGCCTTCGAAATCTGTTCCTGCTCAAAAGATAATCGTTGTTGTTCTTTTGTAGATGGATGAGACTGATGCTTCATCCGCCGGTGTGGGTGCTGGTTGTGATGGTGATGCGACAGTTGCCGGGTACTAGGTTTCGTTTCTACAATGGAGGAACTGGAGTGACATGAGGCAATTTGTGAAGGGACTTGACAATGGTAGATTCATCGATCATGCCCAAGCAGTGATGACTAAGTTGTTGAACTAATATCAACTTGAAATCTCTTTAAGATCCTCATTATAATCAATGGAAATGGGATCCTTTCAGTGGGATGAGGATGCTCAACATATCTCGTCATTCTATTCCAAATAATGTATGGAATGTTGATATTTAATCCCATTGCCTCTGCGGATGTCCTAAGAGATACAAAAACAACATTCGATCCCATCTCAAGACTTTTGTCTGCATATTTGGAAGGATATTGTAACAAGTGATGAAGTTTAGAAACCGATACTCAAGACGAAGTTCTTTGGATTTGATAGACTTTCTCCGTTGATTGAGTTCCCTCCAAACATATTCCCTTTATGACCATTTGCCACATCGTGTTTGTCAAAACCTTTCCCTTCAAGTAATTAACTCCTGTCTTGCTGCTTGCATTCCCAATACCTCGCAATTAATTGTGGTGTGATTTTAAACCTCGTGCCTTGGATATTCGTGTAAAACTCCATCGGACCATTTTCATTTTCTCGAAGGTGCCGTGCATTTGTATAGAGGGTCCTCACAAGATGCAGACAGTATCCAAGCATTTCTGGGAATCGCATACTGAATAAGGTTTGCTTGTTCAATCAGAACACCAAACTCGGGGGAGTGATCTCGTAGAGCCTCAATATTAACATGCTCTCGCCAATGCACTCACGATTCTCAAATGCCCTTAGGCGATCCGCATTAACGAACACTGTTCCTCACGAGGTGGAGAGTCAGGAACTATTGGTGTGTCAATAGCAGCGTCTCGGCGAGTCCAAAACGTCTAGTTACTCGTTTTCTTTTCACAGAGATGGTTTTTGGGTAGCCAAGGCTTTTCCTGTGTCCATGGTCCCTTTCCTTTTGATCCATCGGAAGCTTTTCCTTTTGAACCTTCAGACGCCTTTTGTTCAGGCAATGAGTCATCATCATCTGTCAATTCAGTCCATCTATCTCTTGACAATCTGCTTCCCTTCTGTCGCTGATCACAAGAAACTCACCTTTTTGTTGTATTTTCTTAGCTCTCTTTAATTTGTTTGGTGGCCCGAGTGTGTACCATGGCAACTAAGCAAGGAATGATCCATGAAACGCATTGTTGCTATTTCTTGTGAAAAAGGAAATCCTGTGAGCAACAACTCAAGAACACGAAAAATTGTTAATTTTTAGAAATTAGAAAATTGTACCCAAACAATCATATTATCGTGTAGAGAGACTAAGAATCAAATTAGTTTTGCAAAGGAATTTTAAAAATAGATCATTGCATGATTTTGGAAAATCCCATTATATGCCCTAAAACCGAATTCTTGAAATCGAAGACCAAAAATCCGGTTATCTTGGAGAATCCTAGCATATAATCAAAACTAATCTACCAGAGTTCTTATTTCAAAAAGAAATTTGATCAAAACCATCCACAAACGAATTGATACAAGAAAATTCATCACGTTTTGAGGAGGAAAAGAAAAAACTATGAAAAAACCGAGATTTTGATCAATAAAACTTACTTGGAGTTGAAGAACTTGAGTTTGAAAGCTTCCAAGTGAATGAAATCTAGAGAGAGAAGCTCTGAAACTTTGGAACAAAAGATTGGAGTAAATGAAATCAAAACCCTTTTGTTCTTTATAAAACCCTAGCCGCGATCCGGACATTCATGATTGCGATCCGGATCGGCTACCGCAGTGAAAAACTGCGTTCGGGATCCGGATCGGCAGTCCAATCCGGATCGTCTGCCCGCAGAAGATATTCTGCGTTCGGGATCCGGATCGGCAGTCCAATCCGGATCGCTCCAACTTTTTTCTTTAGAAAATTTCAGAGAAATTCAAGAAAAACCAGAAAAAGATTGAGCACTTGTGTTTATCAACTTTAAACAAAATCATCGTTGTTCATACAACAAGAAATAGATTATGCCAAATCTATCAAAAATATCCAAAAAAAACGAAAATTTATAAAAATTAAATCCCTTAAAGTTGAACACTCATTACATCAACTTGATCTTTGAGTAATGCCTTTATCAAATCATCAATTTGGTAAAAAAATAAAATACAAAGATCAATAGATGTCTAACATCCCCGATAAGTTAGATAATATATCTAGTCAATTTGAAGAGAGTGGCTCTTTGAGCATCTTTCTTTAAAAATCCCACCTTATATAACCAACTTGAAATTTTGACAGAGTCAAGTATTTCAACATGCATTTTATTAATCAAACTTGAAAAACTTGCTTGTTATACATGTGGTAGCTGCACACGTACCTCGGACGACCGTTGGTAGCTCTTTCCTCCATGTGTGGTAGTTTTCACACTCCTCATTGGGATGTAACTCTTTCCACATCTTTTGAGCATTTTACTTTTTCTTTGACTCCCCTCAATTGGCTATCAATTATTTAAGATATAAAGTATTCAACCAAATTTGATCTCGATTTCATACTCGACAAACAGTCAAATAAGATAAAAACTATACCAAGAGATCATCGAGAGAGAAATGACTTTGATCAAAACAGATGTTAATTGAACATAATGATCATTGCATCAAATGAATATTATGATATCTAAAGCATAATAAATTTCTAAATGTATAGAAAGGATGCATTAAAGTCAATATGACTATGCTCAATTAATGTCCTATGTATAAACATAGATAAAAACAAAACAACACAAAACAAAACCTAACCTAAGCAAAGTTTCAAAAAGAAGTTTTACTTCAAGGAAAGCATTCCAATTGCTTTACGCAAATGAATAAAACATTTTTGATCCAAAGGTTTTGTTAAATGTCAGCTAATTGATCTTCAGTTGAAATAATAAAAGTTGAAGAGTATTTGATTCAACTAGCTCTCTAGAAAATGATATCTAAGTTCAATGTTTTTGTTCTAGAGTGCACACAGGTTTTTGGAAATGTTTATAGCACTAGTGTTGTCACAAAGATTGTTACCGAAGATGCTGAAATCCGGAAGTCGCTCAACACACTTTCATCCAATGAGTTGGTTGAACAACTACCCGCTGAAATGTATTCCGCTTCGGCAGTCGAGAGTGCTATGCAATTCTGCTTTTTACTGTGCCATGCAACAAGGCAATGGCCAAGATAGAAGCATGCCCACTCGTGCTTTCCGATCATCACTGATCCTGCCCAATCGCATCTGAGTATCCAACAATATCCAGACTAGTTCCCATAGGATACCAAATTCCGAAAATTAATTGATCCTTTGATGTACCGATGATCCTTTTCACCGCTTTCAGGTGAACCTCCTTTGGTGCTGTTGATATCTCGCGCAAATCCCAACACCAAAGATATATCCGGGCGACTAGCCGTGAGATAAAGTAGACTTCCAATCATACTTCGCTACTTTCTCGTCTACATTCTCACTATGTGATTCACTTCCAAGTCCCTTGTGGCTAGTTTCCCATTGGAGTCGGAAAATCCTTCGAAATTTCTAAGTCAAACTTTTTAACCAACTCCATTGCATACTTGGATTGACACAAGTGAATACCTTCATCATTTTGTTTAATTTGCAATCCAAGAAAATAAGTCAATTCGCCATCATGGACATCTCAAATTCGCTTTCCATGGTCTCCGCGAATTTAGAAGCATCATTATCTCTTGTTGCGCCAAATACAATGTCATCGACATATATTTGCTACAATGAATTGTTTTGATAATGCTTCACAAAGAGAGTCCTGTCAGCTCCCCCTCGAGTATAGCCCTCTCCAAAGGTGCTTTGTCAACCTTTCGTACCATGCTCGCGGTGCTTGTTTCAGACCGTAAAGAGCCTTTTTCAAACGAAAAATATGGTTAGGTTGTTTATGGCTACAAAACCTTTCGTTGAGCCCATAAACTTCCTCATTAAAAACCCATTTAGAAACGCGCTCTTACGTCCATTTGAAATAATTTGATTTTAAAATGACAAGCAATAGCAAACAGTATACGAATGGACTCGAGTCTAGCTACAGGGGCGAAAGTTTCATCAAAGTCTATACCTTCTACTTGAGAGTAGCCTTGAGCAACTAAGCGTGCCTTATCCCTGATGATAGGTACCATCCTCATTTTTCTTGTCTTGAAAATCCATTTGGTACCTATCCCATTATGTTGCTTTGGAGGCTTCGTTATTTCCCAGACTTTTGTTTTCGCTCAAATTGATGGAGCTCTTCCTGCATTTA
>CM055069.1:6983328-7078280 GCA_029204045.2 Tillandsia leiboldiana | reverse complement strand
GGCTGTGCGCACCGCTGCCCCCGCGCGCGGGCTGTGCGCACCGCAGGGTGCGCGCAGCGCCGCCTGCGCGCGCTGCGGTCCGCGCGCAGCAGTGCGCGCACCGCAGTGGCGCGCGCGGGCGCGCGCAGCGCCGCTGGGCGCCGCGCGGCAGCCCCTGCGCTGCGCGGCCGGGTCTTCGCGCCGCGCGGCCGGCCTCCTATGCCGCGCGGCTGCGTTTTTCGCCATTCGGCGTGCCCGGGTCGCGTGACGCTCCGTTTTCGCTTGCCGGCGCCGTTTTTTCGCCGGCGGAGGCTGCGTTTCGCCGCCGCGCGCCTGTTTTCGCGCGCCGTCGCGCGTTTTTCGCCGACGGAGGTTGTTTTTGGGCGACGCATGCTGTTTTCGCGAGCAGATTTTTAGTGCAGTTTCGCTAGCGGTTTCGCGCGCTGTTTTCGCAGCTTTCGCTGTTTTCGCGAGCGTTTTGCGTGCAGTTTCGCAGCCGTTTTCCGCTGTTTTCGCGGAGCAGTTTTCGCGAGCGATTTTCGAGCAGTTTCGCTAGCGGTTTTCGCATTTTTCGCGAGCAGTTTTTTTCGCGAGCAGTTTTTCGCGAGCGGTTTTCGAGCAGTTTTTCGTGAGCAGTTTCGCTAGCGGTTTCGCAGTTTTTTGCGAGCAGTTTTTCGCGAGCGATTTTCGAGCAGTTTTTTCGCCGACGGAGCTATTTTTTCGCACGTCGGCGCAGTTTTTCGCCGACGGAGGGCTGTTTTTCGCCGCCGGATGCTCGATTTTTCGACCGTTTTGAACTGATTTTGCGATTTCTTCTTTCCTGGCGGTTGCAGTGCTGTTTTTAGCTTCCGTCGAGGCTGGGTGTGAGTTTCTTCCGCCGCGTTGAGCCGCGGCTGGCTTCCGGGGCATCCGCGGATGCCGCGGTCTTGTGGTAGGTCGCAGCGTGCTCCGATCTGCTGTGCGGATTCCGGCACCGTGCTTCGTTTTGCGTGCGGATCCCGTTGAGGCAAGGTGGTAATCCCGCTGAGCCCAATCGCAAGTGTCGACAAGCAATTGGTGGCGAGCAGAGGTGGGTTCGTTTTCTCTCCAAGTCTACGGACTTCCTTCTAATTCTATATGATAGGATTTGCATGCTAGTAAGTGTTTCCTTGGAACTTGGCTAGCACCCCCGTCATATGTGCATGTGTTTAACCAGACCAATAGAGAACCTTAATCTGGGCTAGGTTCTTTTATGGTTTAGACATCCCACACATTGCATATTCTTTTGGACATAGGGTTCCTCGCCCGAGTAGAGGGCCGAGTGGTCAGGGTGTTGTGGGACGGGTGTTGCACTCGGGCCTGAGTGTCACGCCCCGCGGGTTTATTTTAGCGGAAACGATTCACAAAAGTCAAGCATTTGATGTATAAATTTTTTTTTGATAAAGGAGAACCCCTCTTCCCCGGCGCGTGCCCAGACCCGCCCAACATACAGGATCACTCTGTAAACGGACAGAGCCTCCCCTGTATATGCCCGGCGTGGAGCTCAGTACATATTCCAAACATACACATCCATTCAATCACAACAATATTCATATACCACCAGCATTCTAATTCACTTAAAAATGCATGGCCGATCAATTTGGAAAGGATAAATCCACAGTTTTAAAGGAGCGCCTACCCGGCGCTTTCGTTTTGAAAGCGAGTTTCGAAATCAGCATAAAACCACAAGGTTTTGAAAACGGTGCCTACCCGACACCCAAGTTTTGAAATCCATTTCGCAATCCATAAATCCACAGAGTTTTGAAACCAGTGCCCACACGACACTTAGATTTTAAAAACGTTTTCGCAATCCTTTCTTTGGCTTTTGCCCTTTTTCATTTCAAATGGCCAACAGAAATAGAAGGAAGAGTAACGCATAAGAGGATAATTAAATGCAAACCGTACCAACATCCACGCCGACCCCACGAGGGTATCGAGAACCTCTCACATAACTATAATGTAAATGAAATGCAAGAATGAAAGAAGAAATACAGTCCAGGGTCCCCCGCGACCCAGCTGCTCCTGTCCCGTCCTCACCACCGCCTACATCTCCCCCGTCTGAACCCTGTCACGAAGTGGGAAGTCAGTGACGCAAAAATAGTAGAGCAGGAGAATATAATAAAACAAACCGTGAAGACAACCGGAGCAACCACCCCTCAAGGAGGAAGGCAACCTGTACACCTGTATCCTGTAATACCCGGACACGTCGGACAACTAAACCGACGGCCCATACCGTACCTGCAGAAACCTGACCACGTCGGACAACTAAACCGACGGGTCGCACCACTCGCACCTCGGCGCCTCAAACCCCACAACTAATAAGGGGCCCCACTACGTCACCTCATGGGTATACACGGGTCATAGACCACTTTTCCAGAAAAGCGCACCCTTTGTGGTGGCCAAACCGCGGGTGCGCGTGTTGCAGCCTCGAGCCAAGTACCATAGCCACCATCATGTCAGCATCATAATACATATAACAAGAGTAACGCGGCAAAGTGTATAATCAAAAGAAAAACCGTAGCATATGCGATCAAAAGTAACCCGCTATCATGTATAATCAAAATCAAGGTAATAATACGTGCACTCGGAGGTAGCCCGCCAACATATAGTTATCAAAAGGAGAACGATCGTCGGAGACCGACGCTAAACACTATGAAGAACCCACTAACCTGCATAGGCTATCACTCATCACTATTTAACCCCAGTACACTTAGAATAGACTCCGTCCAACATGATAGAGTTAGATGCTAGGACAAAGGAAATGAAACCCACCCCAATGCGAAGGAGGAGACGTGCGGAACTCCAACTAAAACGCCCTCGCTGTGTGACCATTGGGTGTGAAAACCCTGTTGATGACAGCTATCATGTCCCATTTAAAATTTGATCCCTAACAATTTTTTAAAATTTGATCCCTAACAATTTCTTAAATTGCATAAAACCTAACAATATTGCTCATTTTGACTTGTTCTTGAAATCCGGGGGTCCAAAAGCTGCGCCGTAAATTTCAGCGCGTCCATTACGACAAGACCCAGGCCGTGCTCACAAGATTGGGCCGAGACCAGGGCCATTTACAAGTTGGCCCATAAACATTAGGGTTCCAAATAGCAACAATGCTAACAGTTAACATCTACTTGATCAAATCCAGAGCTTAAAGGAGCATGGTGTACTGGAGACTTAGTAGAGTTGAGGGCTCACCTCAGGCTTGCCGGAGCTTCGCCGGAACAGTAGCCGGAGCAGCACCAACTTAATGTCCAAGCTCGGGTTGGGGTTACTCTTGGATCAACCTTGCTCAGACCTGTACCAGAGGGGAGCGTCAGGTAAATAGAGGTCTCTGAAGTTGTTTGGTGCAAGTGGGGTCGAGCCCCGGCGGCCGGAGGCGGCGGCGGCCGGAGACAAGCCCGAAATGATGGTTTCGGGTGCAAGTTTGGAAACCGACTACAGAAGTCACCCTGGACTAAAGTAAAATCCTGGAGCTTCTCTAATTAACCTTTACCGCTTACCTGTGGGGTTGGCCGGAGTCCGGAGCGCCGGAGATGGCCGGAGGAGAAGATCGTGGCCAAGCTCGGGTGCAACTGTGCAGATCCAAACCCCAACGTTAAGAGAGCCATGCAAGATGATGGAGGAGCTCACCAGGATAAAGGGAGCGCACCTGGACGATTTTACGGTGCCGGGGATCGCCGGCCAGGCGCGGCGGCGAAGCTCGGTTGTAGCTCCAAAACCCGTTAATGGCGGATCCCGGCCAACTCGCTCCGGGCCGTAGTAACTTGGACCGAAAGGTTCTTCTGGGTGCCCCGGTGCTTTCTGGGTGGTTGGCCGGCGTCGGGGTCGAGCGGCGGCGCCGGTTGAGGGGAATCCGGCGAAGTGCACACACAGCCGGTTCTAGGGCATGTTGGATCTCCGCCGATCCTCGTCCGATCCACACCAATCTTTGGGAGCAGCTCGCAGTCACCCAGAGGGGCAAGATCCACGGTCTTGATCTGGATTTAATTGATCGGATGAGGCTCGTGGTGATTCTCAGCCGAAACAAGGAATTCCAACAAAGCTTGCTCCCGCCGGCGGCCGGAACGACGGCCGTGGCTCGGGCTGCAACAGGACGACCTCCTCCGTGTCAGGCGCACAATGGGCGTGCCCTAATGCCGAAACTAGATCAGAAGTTCCAAGAACTCACCTTCACCGGAGTTTGGAAGGGAGATGGTGCCTCCCGCGGCGGCGCAGGGCGGCGGTCGACGTCGGATCACCCCGAGCTCGGCTGCGGCTTCACCGAGGAGTCCTCAGGTACAGACTTGATCCAGTTGAGCCCCTCCCAACACCCTCCTCACCAAGACACCCGCGAGCAAGGTGATCTTTGAGGTTTTCTTCTCCGGCGACGTGGTGGCGGCCGGTGCGGGGAAACTCCGGGGAGCGCGGCAGAGGAGAGGAGGTTTGTTGAGGGTTGCGGCTAGGGTTACAGGGTTTAGGTTTCGTGTGCAGGGAACCCTAGCTCGGTTATACACCTATATATGTAGGGTTTGGCAATCTTGCAATTAAGCCCTTCTAGCTTTGCTATTTGCTATTGGGTCCTCCACAGTAGCTTTCCCTTGCACTTAAGTCCTTCTCCAAGAACAGGCACGCAATTCGAGGTGACTTCACTAGGGTTTCATGTGCAATTGTCACCTTTTTCGCATTGTTTCATGCTTTTCGAGGCGATCCGGTCGTCGAAACGGAAAATGGACTGCGCCACGGCGTCCGGCTCGACGAGACCTATCAGGTAGCGATTTCTGATTTTCGAGAAATTGTCCGGATAAAATCTTGGTCCATAAAGTACTATTCCGGAATACGGTTTTCGCTCTTTTCGAGACTCTAGGGTCGTCAAACGGAGATTCCGTCAGCGCCATTGCGTCCCAAACGCCGAAACCGTTCGAAACGCCTACCTGAAGTGCTATGATCGGTTTCCAGCCAGCGAATTAGTCAACGTTGTGTCCGTCGGGGTTCCAAAACCTAGGGTTACTGTTCACCTACAGTAACAACTTAATTTACACTGTGCACAGAGCACTGTTACACTGGTCGCGGTTATTTGCTCGCTTCTTCATCGATTTCTGGAAGATCCGACCGTCGGATCGAAAAGTGCTGAATATGAATCTCGTTCAGTTCGATGAGACGATCACAACGGTCAATTCGGATTTTCCAGGATCACGTCCGGATTGGAAATTAGCCTTTTTGCCTCGTAAATCGTGCAACTTGCACACTGGCGATTGACCATATAGGCCAACAGGGGTCTTTTGAATTCAAAACCAGATCAAAATTCACTTTTAGACCATTTATTAAGAATAAAATATTTCGAGTTTCTACATCGCTTACAACTTAAAAGAAGTTTCGTCCCCGAAACTTACAACTTAAAAGAAGTTTCGTCCCCGAAACTTACAACTAAAAAAAAAAGTTTTATTCCCGGAGCTTACAGCCTGAAGTCATACTTTATGAAATGCTCAAAAAGTTTATTCGAGGGCTACAAGTCAGTCGCAAGGTATCGACAACTCTAAGGCTACTAATTTAGACCCAATCTGATACTCCCCATTACAGGGCAGAGTATTTCCTCGGTTCTTTCGACAGTCCGTTGCCTGCAGCCAACGTGCTTACCAAAAGAACAGCGAAATACCATAGATCTGTCGCCAACAACTAGTTGGGGACGCAACTCCTATCAGAAGGTATATCACATACCTCCCAACACAATCTCAGTGCTAAAAACAGAACCTTTATCAAGGATTACTACCACCTCGTGGTCACAAACACCGCCATGACTAACACATAGGCGAGTCCACGTCGATCCACAAAATCTGTGCAAAAGGTGGGGTCAATTTGCATCCGTCCCAAAATAGGGTTACCATCGGGCCCATAGGCCATTGAATTATGACACGGGGACACTGAAGGATCAACAACTTGTTCAACCTCTAAGCAAACTGTGAGGCTAGAGCAATAATAGCAGTCATCTACTGCTGTGCCATCAGCTGGACGAAAGGTAGAGCTAAAGGCAGGAGGGTTCGCAAGGGTCTGGTAGGGGCGGGTTGCTCCGGCCCAAAGGGTGCTCCTATCTAGACAAGAGAAGGAAGGAAAGAAAAAAAAAACAAAACAATAAAATAAGTACCTGTCATTCCCTATTTTGGGACGACGCGTCGTCTGCCGGGGCGGCCGGGGAAGTCCGCCCACAACCCTTGGGCCAGCTTCGCACCGCGTGTTGGGGTAGGGGTTTGCTGTCTAAGGAGTCCGCGGATTGCTGGTCGTCGGGCGAGCCCTTTGCCTGCACGGGGGCCGCAGCGCTCTCTGTTCCTCTCTGCGGTGGTGGCGTGGCGGCGGAGGCAGGGGTTGGCCCCTGAGGGCAGGAGAGATAAGTGTGATCTGGCAAGCCGCACCGGTTACAGTAGTGGTACCTCCAAGTGCATTCCGTCACTGGGTGCGCGCCCTCGCAGATGACGCAGGACCCTGGTTGCACGTGCGCGCTTCCCTTGAGCCCTCGCTCGTTCTCCGGCGCTTGCTTCGGGCGTGGATTTGGCCGGCTCTCTGGATCGGTGCCCCCTTGAGGGGCGGGGGCAGCAGTTCCCTTAGGCTCAACATGTCGCGGCGCCAGGGGTCTATTGACAGCCGGCTTCAGGGGGCACTCCTGACGCGTGTGGCCCGGCCTGCCACACCGGAAGCAATGTCCGTCCTGCCACGGGCAACTCGTCATGAGGTGTGCGTTGCCGCATATGACGCACGGCTTCGGTGGCCTAAGTCTCTCCTCCGTCATCTGCCCGAGGTTCTGCCCGGCTCTCGGGCGTTTGCTCGCCCGGCCCCTCCGATGGAGGTCCCCGGCCGACTCGGGGTAAGAGTATTCCTGCCGGGCGCGCCCTACGTTGGTGTACACGGCCAAGTTAGCAGCCTCCTGGAAGATGGGAGGGCCCGTCGGTGGCATCCCGGGAGGAGCAACGCCTCCGCTGCCGCCCCGGAATCGATCGACGCCCTCGAGTTCCTGTATCAGCAAGCTCAGGCGCTCCGCGAGAGTCAGCAGTTGCCCAGCCACATCGCGCAGCTGGTTGCGGAGCAGGCGATTGGCTTCGTCGGCAAGGTCCATTCCCGTCGCCGGTTGCTTGCTAAGTCGGCCCTCTAACTGTATACACACAAGGAAAGTCAGCTTTAGCCTTTGCTAATAAGCGACGGGACAACGAACCACTTAGCGAAAGAAAGAACTCGAACTCTTCCCCCCCCCTCGATCGCTCGCGTTCTACAGTCCTATGCCCTACCCATTTCATTCATGTGTAGGCAAGTGAGGTGTTCCCACGGATGTCGGCACTAACTGTTGTGATTGAAAGAACTCTCTGATACCATTTAATCTATCACGCCCCGGGGGTTTATTTTAGCGGAAATGATTCACAAAAGTCAAGCATTTGACGTATAAATTTTTTTTTGATAAAGGAGAACCCCTCTTCCCCGGCGCGTGCCCAGACCCGCCACACATACAGGATCACTCTGTAAACGGATAGAGCCTCCCCTGTATATGCCCGGCGTGGAGCTCAGTACATATTCCAAACATACACATCCATTCAATCACAACAATTATTCATATACCACCAGCATTCTAATTCACTTAAAAACGCATGGCCGATCAATTTGGAAAGGATAAATCCACAGTTTTAAAGGAGCGCCTACCCGGCGCTTTCGTTTTGAAAGCGAGTTTCGAAATCAGCATAAAACCACAAGGTTTTGAAAACGGTGCCTACCCGACACCCAAGTTTTGAAATCCATTTCGCAATCCATAAATCCACAGAGTTTTGAAACCAGTGCCCACACGACACTTAGATTTTAAAAACGGTTTTCGCAATCCTTTCTTTGGCTTTTGCCCTTTTTCATTTCAAATGGCCAACAGAAATAGAAGGAAGAGTAACGCATAAGAGGATAATTAAATGCAACCCGTACCGACATCCACGCCGACCCCACGAGGGTATCGAGAACCTCTCACATAACTACAATGTAAATGAAATGCAAGAATGAAAGAAGAAATACAGTCCAGGGTCCCCCGCGACCCAGCTGCTCCTGTCCCGTCCTCACCACCGCCTACATCTCCCCCCGTCTGAACCCTGTCACGAAGTGGGAAGTCAGTGACGCAAAAATAGTAGAGCAGGAGAATATAATAAAACAAACCGTGAAGACAACCGGAGCAACCACCCCCTCAAGGAGGAAAGGCAACCTGTACACCTGTATCCTGTAATACCCGGACACGTCGGACAACTAAACCGACGGCCCATACCGTACCTGCAGAAACCTGACCACGTCGGACAACTAAACCGACGGGTCGCACCGCTCGCACCTCGGCACCTCAAACCCCACAACTAATAAGGGGCCCCACTACGTCACCTCGTGGGTATACACGGGTCATAGACCACTTTTCCGGAAAAGCGCACCCTTTGCGGTGGCCAAACCGCGGGTGCGCGTGTTGCAGCCTCGAGCCAAGTAACCATAGCCACCATCATGTCAGCATCATAATACATATAACAAGAGTAACGCGGCAAAGTGTATAATCAAAAGCAAAACCATAGCATATGCGATCAAAAGTAACCCGCTATCATGTATAATCAAAATCAAGGTAATAATACGTGCACTCGGAGGTAGCCCGCCAACATATAGTTATCAAAAGGAGAACGATCGTCGGAGACCGACGCTAAACACTATGAAGAACCCACTAACCTGCATAGGCTATCACCCATCACTATTTAACCCCAGTACACTTAGAATAGACTCCGTCCAACATGATAGAGTTAGATGCTAGGACAAAGGAAATGAAACCCACCCCAATGCGAAGGAGGAGACGTGCGGAACTCCAACTAAAACGCCCTCGCTGTGTGACCAGTGGGTGTGAAAACCCTGTTGATGACAGCTATCATGTCCCATTTAAAATTTGATCCCTAACAATTTCTTAAATTGCATAAAACCTAACAATATTGCTCGTTTTGACTTGTTCTTGAAATCCGGGGGTCCAAAAGCTGCGCCATAAATTTCAGCGCGTCCATTACGACAAGACCCAGGCCGTGCTCACAAGAATTGGGCCGAGACCAGGCCCATTTACAAGTTGGCCTGTAAACATTAGGGTTCCAAATAGCAACAATGCTAACAGTTAACATCTACTTGATCAAATCCAGAGCTTAAAGGAGCATGGTGTACTGGAGACTTAGTAGAGTTGAGGGCTCACCTCAGGCTTGCCGGAGCTTGGCCGGAATAGTAGCCGGAGCAGCACCAACTTAATGTCCAAGCTCGGGTTGGGGTACTCTTGGATCAACCTTGCTCAGACCTGTACCAGAGGGGAGCGTCAGGTAAATAGAGGTCTCTGAAGTTGTTTGGTGCAAGTGGGGTCGAGCCCCGGCGGCCGGAGGCGGCGGCGGCCGGAGACAAGCCCGAAATGATGGTTTCGGGTGCAAGTTTGGAAACCGACTATAGGAGTCACCCTGGACTAAAGTAAAATCCTGGAGCTTCTCTAATTAACCTTTACCGCTTACCTGTGGGGTTGGCCGGAGTCCGGAGCGCCGGAGATGGCCGGAGGAGAAGATCGTGGCCAAGCTCGGGTGCAACTGTGCAGATCCAAACCCCAACGTTAAGAGAGCCATGCAAGATGATGGAGGAGCTCACCAGGATAAGGGGAGCGCACCTGGACGATTTTACGGTGCCGGGGATCGCCGGCCAGGCGCGGCGGCGAAGCTCGGTTGTAGCTCCAAAACCCGTTAATGGCGGATCCCGGCCAACTCGCTCCGGGCCGTAGTAACTTGGACCAAAAGGTTCTTCTGGGTGCCCCGGTGCTTTCTGGGTGGTTGGCCGGCGTCGGGGTCGAGCGGCGGCGCCGGTTGAGGGGAATCCGGCGAAGTGCACACAGCCGGTTCTAGGGCATGTTGGATCTCCGCCGATCCTCGTCCGATCCACACCAGTCTTCGGGAGCAGCTCGCAGTCACCCAGAGGGGCAAGATCCACGGTCTTGATCTAGATTTAATTGATCGGATGAGGCTCGTGGTGATTCTCGGCCGAAACAAGGAATTCCAACAAAGCTTGCTCCCGCCGGCGGCCGGAACGACGGCCGTGGCTCGGGCTGCAACAGGACGACCTCCTCCGTGTCAGGCGCACAATGGGCGTGCCCTAATGCCGAAACTAGATCAGAAGTTCCAAGAACTCACCTTCACAGGAGTTTGGAAGGGAGATGGTGCCTCCCGCGGCGGCGCAGGGCGGTGGTCGACGTCGGATCACCCCGGGCTCGGCTGCGGCTTCACCGAGGAGTCCTCAGGTACAGACTTGATCCAGTTGAGCCCCTCCCAACACCCTCCTCACCAAGACACCCGCGAGCAAGGTGATCTTTGAGGTTTTCTTCTCCGGCGACGTGGTGGCGGCCGGTGCGGGGAAACTCCGGGGAGCGCGGCAGAGGAGAGGAGGTTTGTTGAGGGTTGCGGCTAGGGCTACAGGGTTTAGGTTTCGTGTGCAGGGAACCCTAGCTCGGTTATACACCTATATATAGGGTTTGGCAATCTTGCAATTAAGCCCTTCTAGCTTTGCTATTTGCTGTTGGGTCCTCCACAGTAGCTTTCCCTTGCACTTAAGTCCTTCTCCAAGAACAGGCACGCAATTCGAGGCGACTTCACTAGGGTTTCATGTGCAATTGTCACCTTTTTCGCATTGTTTCATGCTTTTCGAGGCGATCCGGTCGTCGAAACGGAAAATGGACTGCGCCACGGCGTCCGGCTCGACGAGACCTATCAGGTAGCGATTTCTGATTTTTGAGAAACTGTCCGGATAAAATCTCGGTCCATAAAGTACTATTCCGGAATACGGTTTTCGCTCTTTTCGAGACTCTAGGGTTGTCAAACGGAGATTCCGTCAGCGCCATTGCGTCCCGAACGCCGAAACCGTTCGAAACGCCTACCTGAAGTGCTATGATCGGTTTCCAGCCAGCGAATTAGTCAACGTTGTGTACGTCGGGGTTCCGAAACCTAGGGTTACTGTTCACCTATAGTAACAACTTAATTTACACTGTGCACAGAGCACTGTTACACTGGTCGCGGTTATTTGCTCGCTTCTTCATCGATTTCTGGAAGATCCGACCGTCGGATCGAAAAGTGCTGAATATAAATCTCGTTCAGTTCGATGAGACGATCACAACGGTCAATTCGGATTTTCCAGGATCACGTCCGGATTGGAAATTAGCCTTTTTGCCTCGTAAACCGTGCAACTTGCACACTGGCGATTGACCATATAGGCCAACAGGGGTCTTTTGAATTCAAAACCAGATCAAAATTCACTTTTAGACCATTTATTAAGAATAAAATATTTTGAGTTTCTACACTGAGGGCCGAGTGGGGTCTGGTGGCCGGGTTAGGCCAGTGTTGGTGTTTTGGGAGCCGTTTCAGATAAACGGCGGTCCCAGGAGTGTAGTTTCGTTGTTCTTCTCGTCACCACCGTGTCGTGATCGGGGTGCACGTGTGTTAGCAGGACCTTGAACCCAGAACCTTTTTGGACGAACACATGATTTTAGTCAGCCAATGTTTTCTTCCAAGCCTCGCAGGGGCGCCTGAGTCTGTTCTTGTTTGATAGGACGAGGGCATTGGCTCTTCGAGGTTTGGACATAAAACTAGTTTTCAAATGGTTTCCTATAAAGACTAAAAATCATTAAAAAGATGGATTTCTCTCAGACCAAATGGTTTCTTAATAAACGTCACTGTTTCTTATAAACTTATCCACCCGAGTTGATTCGAGTGGTCTGGGTTCTAAGGGCTGACTTCCTTCTTGGGCCGAAAACGACGAAAGGCTATGCCTATGGCCTGTTCTTGCTTGATCGGGGCCGTAGGTATTAGTCTCCCGAGGCTTTCGGACCCTTCGCGGATCTGGCTGTGGAGCATCTCCAGCCGTGAGTTGTGTGTTGAGACAGTTTCCCACTTTAACCGAGAGGGGCCGAATCCCTGAACGGTAAAGGATCGAAAGCTTCGATAGGCTGAGCCTAGAGTCTGTTCTTGTTTGATTGGGGTTCTAGGCACCGGCCTATCGGGATTTTCGGATCTTTGCCGCGTCAGTCTGTTCTTGTTTGATTGTGGGAGCCGTTTGGAGTGACGGCGGTCCCAGCTGTGGGGTTAGTGTTGTGAGCTTGAGTCGTAGAGGGTTCTCCGACATAGCTGTGAGAATGGTTGAGCTATTCATACTCGGGTCGAGGTTCTTTTCCGACTGAGTTATGTTTTTGAGCTCGTGTTACCGATCTGTTTGATCGTGGATTATAGCCTGCTGAGCCTGGCATTTCATGCCAGTTATGAGATACTAGTGATACTTGAGTTCGGTGGGGTCGCTCCCCTCGAGCTATGCCCCGGGTGCGATGATGATACCGAGCCTGACGAGGCTGCGATGATGCGACTAGTTGATACACTAGAGTTCGCTTGAGATTGAGATAGTCCGTGTAGGACACCCTACGTAAGACCAAGTCCTGTTTGGGCGTAGTGGCAGTAGTGGAGCGCAGGCTGGACTGGACCTTATGAGGCAGTCATGGAGATTGAGTGTTATGTGAGAGAGTATGCTTACTGTGCCTTAGTGAGTTGTCCTTTGAGCATAGTACTTATGACATATGGTCAGTAGTGAGTGGATGCATACCATCATCTGTGTTCTTTTCCCCATTGAGCATAGTAGATAGAGGCATGATAGCTGTAGATACTTTCCAGCTTACTTTTCATTATTACAATCTTTTCTGTTATCTTATGCCTCTAGTAGACTTAGTGGGCAGACCGTGGTTCTTGGAGACTGTCCCCACTGAGAACTACTGTAGGATGTAGTTCTCACACCCTCTGTCGGTGACAGGTTGCTGAGGCTTTTCTTCCGTTCCTGCCGAGCTGACAGGACGGACCGAGGACAGGGAGTCGCGTGATAGTTCCCTACTAGCATTTGTTACTTTAGAGTGAGGTAGATGTACCATCCCGGATTGTGGGAGTTGTTTATGTGTTGTTGTATTACTAGTTCAGTTGTCTCCCTTTTGGATTTGTAGATGTTGTAAAGGTGGACTTTGTTGGGTTATACTAATATAGATCTAAATAGGGGAAAAAACACCTAGAGGGGGGTGAATAGGTGTAAACAATAAACACTCAAAAAATCATTGCGCAATAAAACCCAATGCGGAAATATAAATGAACACACAAGATTTTTACGTGGAAAAACTCCAAACCGGAGTAAAAAACCACGGGACCGATAACACGGTGAAATCCACTAGAATTGAAACACGTACAAGGTGATTTAACGTACTCACAGACGACTCAACCTTTTACCATACGCTCCTAGTTGATCTTCTCCGCTCGTTCCGCAACGCGTCTCGAATCCACGATCTGCGTCCAACGCCGAATCCACGGCGTCCAACGTCGAGTCCACGACGTCTGACCGAATCCACGGTCTTCACCCAGTAGCACGCTTCGAATCCACGAACGTACCTCGCAACGAATCCACGAGAGCGGTTGAACCTTGAATCCACAAGGACACGCGAGTCCACGCGCCGATTTTTGGGGAAATCGTTATTTTTGGGTGGTGATGATCCGCCGAATACTTAGATTAGAAATAGATCGGAAATACCATCTAAGTATTCATTGATTTGATTCTACTCAAAATCTGAGTATGAAAACCTAGAATCAAATCAATCAATTATAGATGAAGAAACATAGAATTAAATCTAGTATTTCCTTTCTTCTCTATATGTGGATTATTCTTTCACGGCCGTCTTTTTCAATATATGCCGCTCTTTGGATTAGCCCTAGAAAAAGAATCACAGGGACTATTTATAGGTTAGAAACATTTGGAAGGAGATAAGAATAAAAAAACCTACCATTTCTGGAAATTTTACGGACGGCGATCCTGATCGGATTTCGGCGATCCGGATTGCAGTAGCAAGAAAGACGGTTTCCAGAAAAACAATAGTTCGGGATCCGGATCGAAATGGCTGATCCGGATCGTTCATACAGTTTCACCAAACATCAACGTTCGGGATCCGGATTGCAAATCCTGATCCGGATCGTGCAAGTAAAAAGGTAAAACTAGTGTTAGGGATCCGGATCGTGAGATGCTGCGATCCGGATTGAACCAGTGTATGAACGAACACCCTTCGGGATCCGGATTGGAATGTCTGATCCGGATCCTGAACATGTCCCATGTCCAGTTTTTTATTTTTATGCAATGAAAAATTCTTCCAGGTGTTTCTACACTACAAGAAGTATTCGGATCACCAAAAATCTTTAGTTAAACATACCCGATCCTTTTGAATTCTTCTTTCTTGAGATTGAGTTAAATGATCCAACCTTCTTCACCTTCAATCTTCAAGACTTGAACCTTTCACGAAATTATGCCAACTCAAATTCCGTAACAATCTCCCCCTTTGGCGGTTTCGTGACAAAACACAAATCCACTAAAGAAAATTCAAAAAGATATTTTTGTTGCTATCACCATACAACAAAAATTTACAAAGGAGATCCAAAAATTTAAAAACATGAGATAAACTCCTAAAACAGACTCTAGACTTAGACATCTGTACTCTCTGCACACAGAAATCATTCTTGACAAAAAGAATCGTTAGATACCTCAAGAATTGAAACATACAAAACCAAGTACAGAGATAGAGTTTATCTGATCATCATGACATTTGAGAATTCTGATATGTAAGAGAATCATAGTCAAAAACCAACATATCTTCTATGCATTCAAAAACCAAATGTCACAAAGTGTTAGTCCAACATCAACTTGTTAGTCATATTGCATGTCCAAGTAGTTAGTCGAATAGTTAGTAGGGACATGCAACAAAACACAAGATAAAAACCAGAGTTGAAGTTGAAGTGATACTTACCTTGATGTTCACACATTCACACAGTTTTCACATCATCATTGTTCAAGTTCACACTAAACTCTCTCCCCCTTTTTGTCACAAACGTTAGCCAAAAATACAAGACAAGGAGAGTTAAAAAGTTTAAATACAAATTAAGAAACTTGAGAGTTGAAGGACACAAACCAAGAACGTAAGGACCTGCAAAAAAGAAGATTAGAAGGAAACTTCATGGAGAATCGTCAGAGCTGATACACCCAAGCTTCTGAAACATTTTCTTGATTCGTTTATTCATGGAAGCTTGCTCTTTCTTCACTTCTTTTAGATCTTGCATCATCACAGCTTGTTCTTTCTTGACTTCTTTGAGATCTTACTTCATTTCAGTGAACTCAACCGACATGCGTTCTTGTTCGTTGGAGAGTCGCTGTTGTTCTTCAAAGATTGAGCTGACAGAAGCATCATCATCAGAAGTGGATGGAGGTGCCTGCTGTGCTGGTGGAACAGGAGCTGTAGAAGTAGTTGCTTGTGGTCGAGCTCTTTGTCGAATTGGAGGAGATGGAGGATCATCTTGTTTTGTCGATAGAGACTTCACAATTGTTGTCTCATTAATGGTGCCCAAACTGTACATGTATGAGCTCGCGCTTGTATCGACTTTAAACTTTCTAAGGATGCGCATGATTATCATTGGGTAGGGTAGTCTCTCTGTGGGGTGAGAGTGTTCCACATACCGCGCCATCCTTGACCAAATGAGATAAGGAATATTCAAGTTTGCTCCCATCAATGCGGCCGGGTTTCCAAGAAGATAAAGGAATAACATCCTGTCCCATCGAAGAACCTTCGTATTCATGTTGGGAAGAATGTTGTAGCAGACAATGAAGTTTACATACCGATACTCTGGTCGAAGCTCTTTAGAGAAAACAGAGTTTCCGGTTGACAAAGTATCCGAAACACAAATTCCATTGACTACAACTCGCCAGGAGTTGTCGTTGAAGCTTTGAGTTTTTAGGTAATGGAGTCCATCAGCTCTGGCTGTCATACCTAGCACATCTCCAATCAGTTGGGGTGTGACTTTGATTTTGATATTTTTAACCAAAGTATGAAATTCTCGACGTCCATCATCGTGATCAATTAGACTTGCAGCGTTCTGATAAAACATTCGAACTGAGTGTGGACAGTACCCAGTAGTCTCAGGGAAGTTGCAAATTTGAGCAAGAC
The DNA here is from genome assembly GCA_029204045.2 of Tillandsia leiboldiana. NCBI lineage: Eukaryota > Viridiplantae > Streptophyta > Magnoliopsida > Poales > Bromeliaceae > Tillandsia > Tillandsia leiboldiana. The sequence continues at coordinate 7,062,256 of CM055069.1, read as the reverse complement.
CAACCTGGTCAAACAAAATCCCAAAGACTGCAGATCGTTCCTTCATTGGTTTGACATTGACATGTCTCTCGCCAATGCATTCCCTCTTCTCAAAATCCTTGATTCTTGCGGAGCTGATGAAGTCTTGTGGAGGAGGCTGTCTAGCAACTGGTTGCTCAATGGAAATTCCTTGAGCACTGCCTCTTTTTCTTGCACCGGTTTTTCTTCTTGTCCCAACTGGATTTGGATCCATAGGGGCTTTTCCTTTTTCAGCTGCAGTAGGCTTTGAAGCTTTTGATGTTTCCGCAGGTGCTTTTCCTTTCGAAGCAGTGGGTGCTGTTGCTTCAACTTGAAGCTCATCCCAATCGATCGATTTCGTTTCAGATTCTGTGTCAGAATCATCCTTTCTTCGCTTTCTTGGCCCTCTTGGGCTTGACAGTGTCTCTCGTATGTACCATAGCAGCTAGAAGAAAAATGATCCACGTGACCACCATTGCTATTGGTTTCTTGAGAAAAGAAATCCTGTGAGCAATAACTCAAGAACACATGAAAAAATTGTTCATTTTCAAAAATTAGAAGAATTGTACCCAAACAATCATAATCATGTAGAGAGACTAAAAATCAAATTAGTTTTGCAAAAAGAATTTTAAAAATAGATCAATTGCATGTTTTTCAAAAATTCCTATTATATGCCCTAAAACAGAATTTTCAGAAATCGAAGCCCAAAAATTCGTTAATCAGGAGAATACCTAGCATATAATCAAAACTAATCTACGCAGAGTTCTTAAAAGAGATTTGACCAAAAACCATTCACAAACGAAAAGGATAGAAAAATCTCATCACGTTTTGAAGAAAATAGAGAAAACCTGTGAAAAACGAGATTTTGATCAATAAAACTTACTTGGATTCGAAGAACTTGAGTTAGGAAAGCTCCAAGGTGCAAGAATTCTAGAGAGAGAAGCTCTAGAGACTTGAGAACAAAAGATTAGGGTAAAAGAAATCAAAACCCTTTCGTTCTATTAAAAACCCTAGCCGTGATCCGGATCGGATCGAGATTTTGATCCGGATCGGCTAGCCGCAGGAAGAAGCTTGCGTTCGGGATCCGGATCAGCTTGCCCGATCCGGATCGGCTCCAACTTTTTCTTCAGAAAAATTTAGAAAAATTTCATAAGATTCAGAAAAAGTATGCAAGCACAATTGTGTATCAACTTTAAACAAAAACATCGTTTCATACAACAAGAATTAGATTATGCCAAATCTATCAATAATATCCAAAAATGAAACGAAAATTTACAAAAATTAAATCCCCTAAAGTTGAACAACTTCAATCACATCTAACATGATCTTATGCGTAATGCCTTTATCAAATCATCAATTTGGTAAAGAAAATGAAATACCAAGATCAATAGATGTTTGAAATCCCAAATAAGTTAGATAATGTATTTAGACAATCTGTTGACGGAGTGGCTCTTTGAGCATCTTTCTTTAAAATCCCACCTTATACCAACCTTGAAATTTGACAGAGTCAAGTATCTCAATATGCATTTTACTTAATCAAAAATTGAACAACCATGCTTGGTATACATGTGGTAGCTGCACACAGTACTCGGACGACCGAGGTGGTAGCTCTTTCCTCCATATGGTGGTAGTTTTCACACTCCTCATTGGGATGTAACTCTTTCCACATCTTTTGAGCATTTTACTTTTCTTTGACTCCCCCTCAATTGGCTATCAATTATTTAATATATAAGGTATTCAACCAAAAATTGATCTCGCATTCATACTCGACTAAGCAGTCAAATAAGATAATGACTATACCAAGAGATCATTGAGAGAGAAATTGACTTTGATCACTTAGAAGATGACTTAATTAACGTAAATGATCATTGCAACAGTGAAATATTATGATGTCAAAAGCATAATAAATTTCTAAATGTGTGAAAGGATGCAATTAAAGTCAATTATGATCTATGCTCAATTAATGTCCTATGTACAAACATAGATAATGAACAAAACAAAACAAAAACAAAACCTATCCTAAGCAAAGGTTTTAAAAATTATTTCAAGGAAAGCATTCCAATTGCTTTTCGCAAATGAATAAAACGTTTTTGATCCAAAGGTTTTGTTAAAATGTCAGCTAATTGATCCTCAGTTGAAATATATGAAAGTTGAAGAGTATTTGATTCAACTAGCTCTCTAAGAAAATGATATCTAAGCTCAATATGTTTTGTTCTAGAGTGCAACACAGGGTTTTTAGAAATGTTAATTGCACTTGTGTTGTCACAAAGAATTGTTACCGAAGATGCTGAAATCCGGAAGTCGCTCAACACACTTTTCATCCAAATAAGTTGAGTTGAACAACTACCAGCTGAAATGTATTCCGCTTCGGCAGTCGAGAGTGCTATGCAATTCTGCTTTTTACTGTGCCATGCAACAAGGCAATGGCCAAGATAGAAGCATGCACCACTCGTGCTTTTCCGATCATCCACTGATCCTGCCCAATCGGCATCTGAGTATCCAACAATATCCAAACTAGTTCCCATAGGATACCAAATTCCGAAATTAATTGATCCTTGATGTACCGGATGATCCTTTTCACCGCTTTCAGGTGAACCTCCTTTGGTGCTGATTGATATCTCGCGCAAATCCCAACACTAAAAGATATATCCGGGCGACTAGCCGTGAGGTAAAGTAGACTTACAATCATACTTCGATACAGTTTCTCGTCTACATTCTCACTATGTGATTCACTTCCAAGTCCCTTGTGGCTAGTTCCCATTGGAGTCGGAAAATCCTTCGAATTTTCTAAGTCAAACTTTTTAACCAACTCCATTGCATACTTGGATTGACACAAGTGAATACCTTCATCATTTTTTTTAATTTGCAATCCAAGAAAATAAGTCAATTCGCCCATCATGGACATCTCAAATTCGCTTTCCATGGTCTCCGCGAATTTAGAAGCATCATTATCTCTTGTTGCGCCAAATACAATGTCATCGACATAGATTTGTGCTATAATGAAATTGTTTTGATAATGCTTCACAAAGAGAGTCCTGTCAGCTCCCCCTCGAGTATAGCCCTTCTCCAAAAGGTGCTTTGTCAACCTTTCGTACCATGCTCGCGGTGCTTGTTTTAGACCGTAAAGAGCCTTTTTCAAACGAAAAACATGGTTAGGTTGTTTATGGTCTACAAAACCTTTCGGTTGAGCCACATAAACTTCCTCATTTAAAAACCCATTTAGAAACGCACTCTTAACGTCCATTTGAAATAATTTGATTTTAAAATGACAAGCAATAGCAAATAGTATACGAATGGACTCGAGTCTAGCTACAGGGGCGAAAGTTTCATCAAAGTCTATACCTTCTACTTGAGAGTAGCCTTGAGCAACTAATCGTGCCTTGTTCCTGATGATAGTACCATCCTCATTTTTCTTATTCTTGAAAATCCATTTGGTACCTATCACATTGTGTTGCTTTGGAGGCTTCGTTAATTCCCAGATTTTGTTTCGCTCAAATTGATGGAGCTCTTCCTGCATTGCTTTAATCCAGTAGTCATCCTGAAGAGGTTCATCTATATTCTTTGGTTCGATTAAAGATACGTAGCAAGCGAATCCACAAACCAACTGCCTCCGAGTTCTAACTCCTTCTTGTGGATCTCCAATAATATTCGATTCCGGATGTTCCTTGGATATGCGTAACGTTTGAGGTAACGGAGTACTCGGAGGTACATGAGACGATTCCTGCACATCAGATAAACTTGAAGAACCATTAGATGCATCATTAATATTGGAAGTATTATCATGAGAAGATGCAATGGCAGGTGTATCATCATCTAGAGAGATATCGAGGGTAGATTTTTCAGATGCAAAGTGAAAAGCTTCATCTACTTTAACATTTATAGATTCTACGATCGTCTTAGATTCCAAGTTAAATACCCGATATGCTCTACTATTTGTAGAATACCCCAAGAAAATCCCTTCGTCACTTCGAGAGTCAAACTTTCCAAGATTTTCACGGTCACGTAAAATGTAACACCGACTCCCGAAGATGCGAAAATATTTGATGTTGGGTTTTCTACCACACCATAGTTCATATGGTGTATTTAACGTTCCCGGGCGCAAATAAACTCGATTAATTACATAGATTGCAGTGTTCACAGCTTCAGCCCAAAAATGTAGCGGTAAATTCCGGCTGTGAAGCATAACACGTGCCATCTCTTGAACAACCCTGTTTTTACGCTCGACAACACCATTCTGTTGAGGTGTATAGGGTGCTGAGAATTCATGCTTAATACCGTTTGAAGTGCAAAAGTCAATGAATTTTGAATTTATGAATTCTCCACCTCTATCACTCCTAACACGAGTAATCTTTTCATTCTTTTCAATCATAATACGATGGCAAATCTCGTGAAAAGAATCAAAAGTATCAGCTTTCTTTTTTAAAAATGCTACCCAAGAATACCTAGAGAAATCATCAACCAATAAGAAAATATACCATTTACCTCCCAAAGTGTTGGGTCGTATATAATACGGATCTAAATAGGGGAAGAAACACCTAGAGGGGGGTGAATAGGTGTAAACGTATAAACACTCCAAAAATCGTTGCGATAAAACCCAATGCGGAAAATAAAATAACACGCAAGATTTTTACGTGGAAAACTCCATCACCGGAGTAAAAAACCACGGGACCGATAACACGGCAGAAATCCACTAGAATTAAAACACGTACAAGGTGATTTACCGTACACACTTACGACTCAACCTTTTCCATACGCTCCTAGAGGATCTTCTCCGCTCGCTCCGACGCTTCTCGAATCCACGATCTGCGCCCAACGCCGAATCCACGGCGTCCAACGTCGAATCCACGACGTCCGACCGAATCCACGGTCTTCACCCAATAGCACCCTTCGAATCCACGAACGTGCCTCGCTCCGAATCCACGAGAGCGAATGAACCTTGAATCCACAAGGACACGCGAATCCACGCGCCGATTTTGGGGTAAATCGTTGTTTTTGGGTGGTGATGATCCGCCGAATACTTAGATCAAAGATAGATCGGAAATACCATCTAAGTATTCATTAGTTTGATTCAACTCAAGATGTGAGTATGAAAACCTAGAATCAAACTAATCAATATAGATGAAGAAACATAGAGTATTCTCTAATGATTTCCTTTCTTCTCTATATGTGGATCTATAGCCGTATATGATGATATATGAAAATGACGGCTATGTGGATTCACCCTAGAAAAGGAGTCATAGGGTGTATTTATAGGTTAGAAACCCTAGGAAGGAGATAAGAATCAAAAACCTGCCATTTCTGGATATTTACGGACGGCGATCCGGATCGTGATAACTAGGATCCGGATCGTCATAACAAAACAGCCAATTCCAGAAAAACGAAGGTTCGGGATCCGGATCATGTGACTACGATCCGGATCGTTCATACAGTTCACCAAACATCAACGTTCGGGATCCGGATCAAGAGACTACGATCCGGATTGCGACGAAGTATGAACGAACCACCTTCGGGATCCGGATCGAACAACCTGATCCGGATCCTGAACATGTCCCAAGTCCAGTTTTTGATTTTTATGCAATGAAAGATTCTTCCAAGTGTTTCTACACTACAAGAAGTATTCGGATCACACAAATTCTTTAGTTAAACATACCTGATCCTTTTGAATTCTTCTTTCTTGAGATTGAGTTAAATGATCCAACTTTCTTCACCTTCAATCTTCAAGACTTGAGACTTTCACGAAACTACGCCAACTCAAATTCCGTAACAATCTCCCCCTTTGGCGGTTTCGTGACAAAACATAGATCCACTAAAGAAAATTCAAAAAGATATTTTTGTTGCTATCACCATACAACAAAAATTTACAATGGAGATCCAAAATACAATACATGAGTTAAACTCCTAAAACAGACTCTAGACTTAGACATCTGTACTCTCTGCAAAAAGAAATCATTCTTGACAAAAGAAATCGTTAGATACCTCAAGAATTTTGTATTATTCAAAAACCACAAACAGAGATGAAGTTTAAACTCATTTATACTTACCATGACATTTATATTCAGATATGGAAACTGATCATAGTTAAATAAACACCAACATATCTTCTTTGCACGTAAAAACCAAATGTCATGAACATGTTTGTGACAAACTAATATATATATAGATATGTAATTGATCAGAGTTAAGAACCAACATATCTTCTATGCAATCAAAAACCAAGTGTCACAAACTTGTTAGTGAACATCAACTTGTTAGTTATATTACATGCCCAAATAGTTAGTGTAAAGTACCGGGGCATTGGATAGCGCGCCGACCACACAGATGACCTGGAGCAGAGAGTTGCCTTGAGCATGTTGTATCTGAGGTTACAGTTGATGCCGGGTTGATTCGGATCAACGCGGAAGCTCCAGCTCGATTCGGGGTTTTTCCGGGCTTTGTAGGCCGATTGAGGATGAGATTGGGAATTTCAGACTTCACCGTGGAGCGCCGGAAATTTAGGAACACGTGGAACAGGTGTACTTTCTGATTACAGCGAAGTTCGGGAGGTTCCGGACTGACGCGGAGGGCCCGGAGGCAAAAAGTGAGTCGGAACTGGCAATTTTGGAGCCGGTAATTGATTTGAGCACCCCGCCTCAACGGATGAGCTTTTTGGAGAGAAAAAGCTGTGAGCGCGTGTATTTTCGATTTACAGCGGAGTTTGGGAAGTTCCGGGCAGCGGCGGAGAGCCCGAAGGCAAAAAGTGAGTTGGAGTTGGAATTATTGGATTTAATTAATTAGTTAATTAATTATAAAGCTTTTACTTTATAAAAGCTGCCTCCACCTCCACCCTCTGCAGCAAGGAAAAGAGAAAGAAAGGAAAAGAGAAAGAAAGGAGAAGAAAAGAGAGGAAAAAAGGAAGAAGAAGAAAAAGAAGAAAAGGGATTGGAGCTTCGTGGATTTTTTTCGACTCGCCATTGGAGGCCGCGAGGAGCTCGAGGGCGTGCGGCGAGCGTCGTCAAGGTATGTAAATTCTAATTTTAGGGATTTTTATAATTGGATTTTAATTGCTAAAAATGGGTTTTTTTGGATTAAATCGGATTTTCGGATTTATCGGATTTTTCGGAGCTTTTATGGGATTTGCCGTCGCCGGCGGCCGCGCGCGCGCGCAACGGCGCACGCGCGGCGCCAGGGTGCTGCTATTGGCAGCACCCTGTGGCGGTGCCGCTGGGCGCGGTGCCGCGTGCAGCAAAGTGCTGCACGCGGCGCTGCCTGGCCGCGCGCAGGTGCGCGCGGCAGGGCCGCGCGCATGTGCGCGCGGCGCTGCCTGGCCGCGCGCTGGGGCGCGCGGCAGGGCCGCGCGCAGGTGCGCGCGGCACCTCCTGGCCGCGCGCAGGCGCGCGCGGCAGGGCCGCGCGCGTGCGCGCGGGCCCTCCTGGCCGCGCGCAGGCGCGCGCGGCAGGGCCGCGCGCAGGGGCGCGCGGCAGGGCCGCGCGCAGGCCTGCGCGGGCCGCGCGGGCCGCGCGCGGGCCTGCGCAGGCGCGCGGCCGCGCGCAGCGCAGTGGGCTGCGCGCGGGCCCGCGCGCAGCGCCGCTGGGCGCCGCGCGCAGCGCCGCTGGGCGCTGCGCGGTGCGCTCCGGCACCGCGCAGCAGGTCGCGGCGCGGCGCTGCTTGGTTGGGCGCCGTGCGGCGGGCCTCCCTCGTCGCGCGGCTGGATTTTCGCCGCTCGGCGTGCTCCCGGGACAGCGGTGGCGCCTCGGTTTGCGTGCCGGCGTCGTTGTTTCCCACCGTCGGCCGCAGGTTTTCGCGCAGGTTTTCGCGCAGGTTTTCGCGCCGTTTCGCGCTGGTTTTCGCGCCGTTTCGCGCAGGTTTTCGCGCAGTTTTTGCGCAGGTTTTCGCGCCGTTTCGCGCAGGTTTTCGCGCAGTTTTTGCGCAGGTTTTTGCGCCGTTTCGCGCAGGTTTTCGCGCAGGTTTTCGCGCCGTTTCGCGCAGGTTTTCGCGCAGGTTTTCGCGCCGTTTCGCGCTGGTTTTCGCGCCGTTTCGCGCAGGTTTTCGCGCAGTTTTTGCGCAGGTTTTCGCGCCGTTTCGCGCAGGTTTTCGCGCAGTTTTTGCGCAGGTTTTCGCGCCGTTTCGCGCAGGTTTTCGCGCAGTTTTCGCGCAGGTTTTCGCGCCGTTTCGCGCAGGTTTTCGCGCAGGTTTTCGCCGTTTTTCGCGAGCAGTTTGCGAGCGGTTTAGCGCGTTTTTCGAGCAGATTTCGCGAGCGGTTTGAGCAGTTTTCGCTGGCTTTTCGCAAGCTGTTTTTGAGCAGTTTTTGCGCCGACGGAGCTGTTTTCGCCGTCGGGCGCTGGTTTTCGCCGACGGGCTGTTTTTCGCCGTCGGGCGCTGATTTTTCGCTGACGGAGGCTGTTTTCGCCGACGGAAGCTGTTTTTCGCCGTCGGATGCTCGGTTTTGACCCTTTTGATTGATTTTGCGATTTCTTCGCTTCTGACAGCTTGCGGTGCGGTTTTTGCTTCCGCGGAGCGCGCGGTCGTGTGGTTGGTCGCCGCGTGCTCCGTTTTGCGTGCGGTTTCTGGCATCGGGCTTCGTGTTGCGTGCGGACCCCTTGGAGGCCAGGTAAGCCCGCTGGGCCAATTGCAAGTGTCGACGAGCAATTGGTGGCTTTCTGAGGTGGGTTGGTTTTCTCTCCAAGTCTACGGACTTCCTTCTAATTCTAATGTTTTAGGATTGCATGCTAGTTTAAGTATTTTTCTTGGAACTTAACTAGCACCCCCGTCATATGTGCATGATTTTGACCAGACCATTTGTGAACCTTAATTTGGGCTAGGTTCCTTATGCTTTAGACATCCCGCACTTTTCATATCCTTCGGGACTTAGAGTTTCCTCGCCCGGGTAGTGGGCCGAGTGGTCAGAGTGTTGTGGGACGGGTGTTGCACTCGGGCCCGGGGGGCCGAGTGGGGTCTGGTGGCTGGGTTAGGCCAGTGTTAGCATTTTGGGGAGCCGTTTCAGATAAACGGTGGTCCCGGGGGTTTTTCCTTTCCACTGTTCTTCTCGTCACCACCAGGTTGGGGTCGTGGTGCACGTGTGTTAGCAGGACCTTGAACCCAGAACCTTTTTGGATAAATACATGATTTTAGTCAGCCAATGTTTCTTCCAAGCCCCGCAAGGTTGTCTGAGTCTGTTCTCGTCCGTTGGGACAAAGGCGTCAGCTCTTCGAGGCTTGGGCACAAAACTTGATTTCAAAGGGTTTTCCTAAAAAGACTAAAAATCATTATAAAGATGGCTTTCTCTCAGATCGAATGATTTTCTGAAATAAATGACATGGTTTCTTATAAACTTATCCACTCGAGTGGATTCGAGTGATCTGGGTTCTAAGGGCTGCTTTCTCTCTTGGGGACGTAGATGTTAGTCCCCCTGGGTTTCGGACCCTTCGTAGATCCGGCCGTGGAGTAGCTCCGGCCGTGAGTTGAGTGTTGAGTTCAGTGGAGTTGTGTTGTGGGAGCCGTGGGTGAGACGGTGGTCCCAGCTGTGTAGTACCTTCGTTGAGTGGGTCTGTGTTGTGAGATTGAGTCGTGGAGGGTTCTCCGACTGAGTTTGTGCTTTGAGCACCGAGATACCGATCTGATTGATCGAGGACCACAGCCTGCAGGAGCCACTTGTGAGACAGTGATACTGATGAGATACTTGAGTTCGGTGGGGTCGCACCCCTCGAACCACGCCCCGGGTGCGTTGATGATTCCGAGCCTGATGAGGCTGCGATGATGATACCGAGCCTGACGAGGCTTCGATGATGCGCCTAGTTCATGTACTAGAGGTCGCTTGATACCCCTGGCCGTGCTACCATGGGGTCACTGTGTGAGATATTGAGTTTGTCCGTTGGGACACCCTGGTTGATACACCAGGGGGCGCAGGCTTGACTCGACTGGACCCGGGTGGGCAGTCGCTGAGATTTGTGATGTGCTGAGAGAGTGATGGTGTAGCATGTGTCATAGTAGAGCGTCTTGGGCTTAGTACTTGTGACATGTTGTCAGCAGTGTGTGACTGCATTCCATCATCCATAATCTCTTCTTTTGAGCATAGTAGATAGAGGCATGATAGCTGTAGATTCTTTTCCAGCTTATTTATCTTATTATCATTCCTTTCTCTATCTTATGCCTCTGGTAGACTTAGTGGGCAGACCGTGGTTCTTGGAGACGGTACCCACTGAGAACTACTGTAGGATGTAGTTCTCACACCCTCTGTCGGTGACAGGTTGCTGAGCCTTTCTTCCGTTCCTGCTGTGCTTGACTGGACGGACCGAGGACAGGGAGTCGCGTGATAGTTCCCTACCAGCATTGTTACTTTAGTGAGAGGTAGATGTACCATCCCGGATTGTGGGAGTTGGTTATGTTTCCTGTTTAGCTATCTCCCCTTGGATTTGTAGATGTTGTATAGGTGCACTTCTTTTTGTATCATCTGATTTTGGGAGATAGGCTATGTGTTGTAGCAGCTTGTAGTTGAGAAAAAAATTTATAGTACAGCTTTTTATCCGCTCTGATATCTGTGTAGCTGTAGTTTTGTCTTTTGCAGGCTAGACGCTTCGTCTGTACGGCAGTTTCCGTACAGATGGCGGATCTGTTAGCGAGCCCGGGTCGCAGTTTCGACCCCGGGGCGTGACAGTTAGCAAATAGTTAGTCGAGGCATGCATTCAAACAAATGGAAAAACCAAAAGTTGAAGTTCTACTTACCTTTGTGTTTCAACTTACCTTTGATGTTCCAACACATCATCATGTTCAATCAATCATTGTTCAAGTTCTCTATAAACTCTCTCCCCCTTTTTGTCACAAAATTAGCCAAAAACACAAAAATTTAAGGAGAGTTAAAGATTTCAAAAATTGTTCCGAAAAATAAGAACTAGAACTAAAAGTAAGTCCTAAAAGCTGAACTAAAGTTTAAAAAGATAAAATCCTGCACAAATCTGCACAAAAATTGTTAAAGCACAAATTAGTCATCCGAGTCTGAGTCCTCAGACGCACTATATCCCATCTTAGTGAACATGTTCTTGATCAATTTCCTCATTGAATTTACTTTCTTGGTCAATGTAATTTGGGATGCCGTTATGATCTCGAGTTCTTCAGACATTCGCCTTTGTTCTGATGCTTGTTGAGACGGTGAGGCCGAGGTGCCGACACAAGGTTTCTTTCCAGTGGAATGTGTCGGAGTAACATGTGGTAATTTGTGAAGTGACTTCACAATCGTTGACTCATCTATCATCCCCCAACAGTGTTGATAAGATGTCGAGCTTATATCAATGTCAAACTTTTGTAAGATCCTCATGATGATTAACGGAAACGGAAGTCGCTTAGAAGGATGAGGATGCACAATATATCTTGACATTCTATTCCAAATTATGTAGGGGATATTCATGTTCAATCCTACAGCCTCAGAGGGATGACCTAAGAGATATAGGAACAGCAGTCTCTCCCATCTCACGACCTTAGTCTGCATGTTAGGTAGAATGTTGTAACACGTGATGAAATTTAGAAATCGGTACTCCAGTCGAAGATGTTTGGATTTTACACTTTTACCATTAGCTGAATTCGTTCCTTCCAAACAAATTTTATCTATCACTGTTCGCCACGAGGCATTCGTCAAACTTCTTCCTTTCAAAAAGTTGAGTCCCGATGTGTTAGATTCCATTCCAAGGACTTCGCCAATTAGCTGCGGAGTGATTTTAAGTTTCATCCCTTGGATAATTGTATAGAAATGCATTGATCCATGTTCTCCTTCTTGAAGATGTGTTGCATTCGTATAGAAGGTCCTTACACGATACAAACAATACCCAAGTAGTTCGGGGAATCGGCAGACTTGGATGAGATTACCTTGCTCAATCAAGGTTCCAAACTCAGGTGAGTGATTTCGGAGAGCTTCAATGTTGACATGACGTTCACCGATGCATTCACGACGTTCAAACGCTCGAACGCGATCCATGCTGACGAACACTCCTTCCACGCGAGGCGGGGAGTCAGGAACTATCGGTGTGTTAAAATCAGCGTCTCGTCGTAGTCCAAAACGTCTAGTTACTCGTTTCCTTTTCACAGAGATGGTTGGTTTAGTCATAGGCGCTTTTCCTTTGTCCATGGGTGCTTTTCCTTTCGAAGCATCGGACGCCTTTTGTTCAGGCAATGATTCATCATCATCTGTCAATGCAGTCCAATCTATCTCGTGACAATCCACCTCTGTATCACTGACCTCGACAAATTCACCTTTTTGTTGTGTTTTCTTAGCTCTCTTTAATTTGTTTGTGGCCCGAGTGTGCACTATTGTGACCAACAAAAGAATGATCCATGAGAATCCCATTGATCCAAGTGCTTTGAGAAGATTTAAATCCTGTGAAGACCAACTCAAGAACACAAAAATTCTTAGTTTTCAAAAATTGAAAAATTATATCCAAAGAATCATTATCATGTAGAGAGACTAAGAATCAAATTAGTTTTGCAAAAGGACTTTTAAAAAAGATAGATCAATTGCATGATTTTCGAAAATCCTTATTATATGCCCTAAAACCGAAATTTTAGAAATCGAAGCCTAAAAATCCGTTAATCAGGAGAAAACCTAGCATATAATCAAAACTAAACAACCCAGAGTTCTTATTTCAAAAGAAATTTGATCAAAAACCATCCACAAACAAAGTTGATCCAAGAAATTCGTGCGTTTGAGGAGGAAAAGAGAAAAAATGATGAAAAACCGAGATTTTGATCAATAAAACTTACTTGGAATTGAAGAACTTGAGTTTGAAAGCTTCCAAGGAGGATGAAATCTAGAGAGAGAGGCTCTGGAAACTTCGGAACAAAAGATTGGAGTAAAGAAATCAAAAAACCCTTTCGTTCCTTATAAAACCTAGCCGCGATCCGGATCAGTTCATAACTGCGATCCGGATCGGCTACCCGCAGTAAGAAACTGCGTTCGGGATCCGGATCGGCAGATACAATCCGGATCGTCAGCCCGCAGAAGAATTCCTGCGTTCGGGATCCGGATCATCTAGCCCGATCCGGATCGGCCCCAACTTTTTCTTTAGAAAATTTCAGAGAAATTCAGGAAAATCCAGAAAAAGATTGTAAGCACAAATGTGTATCAACTTTAAACAAAAATCATCGTTTCATACAACAAGAATTAGATTATGCCAAATCTATCAATAATATCCAAAAATGAAACGAAAATTTACAAAAATTAAATCCCTTAAAGTTGAACACCTTCAATCACATCTAACTTGATCTTATGAGTAATGCCTTTATCAAATCATCAATTCAGTAAAGAAAATGAAATACAAAGATCAATAGATGTTTGAAATCCCAAATATGGTAGATGATATTTCTAGACAATCTGTTGAAGAGAGTGGCTCTTTGAGCATCTTTCTTTAAAATCCCACCTTATACCAACCTTGAAATTTGACAGAGTCAAGTATTTCAATATGCATTTTACTTAATCAAAAATTTGAACAACCATGCTTGGTATACATGTGGTAGCTGCACACAATACTCGGACGACCGAGGTGGTAGCTCTTTCCTCCATGTGGTGGTAGTTTTCACACTCCTCATTGGGATGTAACTCTTTCCACATCTTTTGAGCATTTTACATTATCTTTGACTCCCCCTCAATTGGCTATCAATTATTTAAGATATAAAGTATTCAACCAAATATTGATCTCGATTTCATACTCGACTAAACAGTCAAATAAGATAATGACTATACCAAGAGATCATAGAGAGAGAGAAATTGACTTTGATCACTTTAGAAGATGATTTAATTAACATAAATGATCATTGCAACAGTGAAATATTATGATGGCAAAAGCATAATAAATTTCTAAATGTGCGAAAAGATGCAATTAAAGTCAATTATGATCTATGCTCAATTAATGTCCTATGTACAAACATAGATAAAGAACAAAACAAAAACAAATACAAAACCTATCCTAAGCAAAGATTTCAAAAAGAAGATTATTTCAAGGAAAGCATCCCAATTGCTTTTCGTAAATGAATAAAACGTTTTTGATCCAAAGGTTTTGTTAAAATGTCAGCTAATTGATCCTCAGTTGAAATATATGAAAGTTGAAGAGTATTTGATTCAACTAGCTCTCTAAGAAAATGATATCTAAGTTCAATATGTTTTGTTCTAGAGTGCAACACAGGGTTTTTAGAAATGTTAATTGCACTTGTGTTGTCACAAAGAATTGTTACCGAAGATGCTGAAATGCGGAAGTCACTCAATACGCTTTTCATCCAAATGAGTTGAGTTGAGCAACTTCCAGCTGAAATGTATTCCGCTTCGGCAGTCGAGAGTGCTATGCAATTCTGCTTTTTACTGTGCCATGCAACAAGGCAATGGCCTAGATAGAAGCATGCACCACTCGTGCTTTTCCGATCATCCACTGATCCTGCCCAATCGGCATCTGAGTATCCAACAATATCCAAACTTGTTCCCATAGGATACCAAATTCCGAAATTAATTGATCCTTTGATATACCGGATGATCCGTTTCACCGCTTTCAGGTGAACCTCCTTTGGTGCTGATTGATATCTCGCGCAAATCCCAACACTAAAGGATATATCCGGGCGACTAGCCGTGAGGTAAAGTAGACTTCCAATCATACTTCTATACAGTTTCTCGTCTACATTCTCACTATGTGATTCACTTCCAAGTCCCTTGTCGCTAGTTCCCATTGGAGTTGGAAAATCTTTACAATTTTCTAGATCAAACTTTTTGACCAACTCCAGTGCATACTTGGATTGACTCAAGTGAATACCTTCATCATTTTGTTTAATTTGCAATCCAAGAAAATAAGACAGTTCGCCCATCATGGACATCTCAAATTCGCTTTCCATGGTCTCCGCGAATTTAGAAGCATCATTATCTTTTGTTGCACCAAATACAATGTCATCGACATAGATTTGTGCTACAATGAAATTATTTTGATAATGCTTCACAAAGAGAGTCCTGTCAGCTCCCCCTCGAGTATAGCCCTTCTCCAAAAGGTGCTTTGTTAACCTTTCGTACCATGCTCGCGGTGCTTGTTTCAGACCGTAAAGAGCCTTTTTCAAACGAAAAACATGGTTAGGTTGTTTATGATCTACAAAACCTTTCGGTTGAGCTACATAAACTTCCTCATTTAAAAACCCATTTAGAAATGCGCTCTTGACGTCCATTTGAAATAATTTGATTTTAAAATGACAAGCAATAGCAAACAATATACGAATGGACTCGAGTCTAGCTACAGGGGCGAAAGTTTCGTCAAAGTCTATACCTTCTACTTGAGAGTAGCCTTGAGCAACTAGTCGTGCCTTGTTCCTGATGATAGTACCATCTTCATCTTTCTTGTTCTTGAAGATCCATTTGGTACCTATCACATTATGTTGCTTTGGAGGCTTCGTTAATTCCCAGACTTTGTTTCGCTCAAATTGATGGAGCTCTTCCTGCATTGCTTTAATCCAGTAGTCATCCTGAAGAGCTTCATCTATTGTCTTTGGTTCGATTAAAGATACGTAGCAAGCAAATCCGCAAACCAACTGCCTTCGAGTTCTAACTCCTTCTTGTGGATCTCCAATGATGTTCGATTCCGGATGATCCTTGGAGATTCGTAGCGTTTGTTGAAACGGAGTACTCGGAGGTACACGAGATGATTCCTGCACATCAGATAAACTAGAAGAACCATTAGATGCATCATTACTATTGGAAGTATTATTATGAGAAGATGCACTAGCAGGAGAATCATCATCTAGAGAGATATCGAGGGTAGATTTTTCAGATTCAAAATGAGAAGCTTCATCTACTTTAACATTTATAGATTCTATGATCGTCTTAGATTCAATGTTAAATACTCGATATGCTCTGCTATTCGTAGAATAACCCAAAAAGATCCCTTCATCACTTCGAGAGTCGAACTTTCCAAGATTTTCACGGTCACGTAAGATGTAACATCGACTCCCGAAGATACGAAAGTACTTGATATCCGGTTTTCTACTAAACCACAGCTCATATGGTGTATTCAAGGTTCCTGGGCGCAAATACACTCTGTTAATGACATAGACAGCGGTGTTCACAGCTTCAGCCCAAAAATGTAGCGGTAATTTCCGGCTATGAAGCATCACACGCGCCATCTCTTGAACAACCCTGTTTTTGCGCTCAACAACACCATTCTGCTGAGGTGTATAGGGTGCCGAGAATTCATGCTTAATGCCATTTGAAGTACAAAAGTCAATGAATTTTGAATTTATGAATTCTCCACCCCTATCACTTCTAACACGAATGATCTTTTCATTCTTTTCAATCATAATACGATGGCAAATCTCATGAAAAGAGTCAAACGTATCAGCTTTCTCTCTCAAAAATGCTACCCAAGAAAACCGAGAGAAATCATCAACCAATAAAAAGATGTACCATTTACCTCCCAAAGATGGTTGACGGGTCGGCCCCATTAAGTCCATGTGCAAAAGTTCCAAGGGCCGTTTTGTACCAACGTGGTTCAAGTTCTTGTGTGCAGTCCTAGACTGTTTTCCCTTTTGGCAACCACCACACACAACGTTTTGTTTAAATAAAAGCTTTGGAATCCCCTTGACCACGTCCTTGTTTGAAATTCTAGTAAGTTCCTTAAAATTTAAGTGACCTAGCCTTTCGTGCCAAAGAGTTTCATTATTCAAAGCGGCTAAGTTACAATTTTCAGAAAATTTGTTAGGAACAACATAACAATTGTTTTCAGATCTAACCCCTTTTAGAAAGAAAGCATGGTCCTTATCAGTTACAACGCATTCAACCGATGAAAAGTTAACTGAAAAACCATTGTCGCAAAGTTGACTTATGCTTATGAGGTTAGTCTTAAGGCCATCAACAAATAAGACGTTTTTCAAAATCGGGCCATCTAGAATAGCTACCGTCCCTTTTCCAACAATTTTGGAAGATCGACCGTCTCCGAAAACAACGTGTCCTCCGGAGATTTTCTCAAGATTTTGAAAACTATTTTTGTCACCGGTCATGTGACGGGAACACCCGCTATCCAGATACCAAGACGAGCTATCATATGCATGCAAGGAAATATTGGAAACAAGACAAGGGAAAATTTCACCTTTGCGCACCCAAACCTTTTTGGAATGCGTCTGTAATGGTCGTGAAGTTTTGTGCCTAGGTGAAAGCGTCTTGTTAAAACGATTGTTGCTCCTTGATGAAGTCGTCTTGCGCGGTGAACTACCAAGTCTCTTTTCATTTGAAAAGTTTTGCTTTGATTTCCGGAAAGGAGCCTTTTTGGTAGTTGATGCAAGAGGTGCTTGAGATGAGCGTTCGACTCCCGTCTTGCAATATCTTCTTATGTGCCCTGAAACACCACAACGAAAACATACCTTAGATCTTGACGATCCCAAAGAGGATGAAGTAGGTTTGTTGTCGTTGTTTGTCTTGAATTCCGGTGTCGGAGGAGGAGATACCGACTGAGGCACAAAAACTGTCTCACTCGAACTTGGACTGTTTCCAGTTTGAGTGTATCCGAGGCCGAACCTATTTGATTGACCAAGACCAAGAAGTCTATCCAACTTACTCCTTCCTGAAGAGAATCGCTGTAAGTCATTCTTGAGTTGGAAAATGGTCTTTGTCATTTCCAGGTTATCCTGTCGAGCCTCGTTGTAGAGCTTTGAAAAGTGATTCGCGTTATCCACCAGATTTGTATGTTCCTTTTCAAGTTGCTCATTGGACTCTTGAAGGGAAGCATTTTCTTTTATCAGGTTTTCCCTTTCCACTTCAAGAGCGTTTGAGAGAGAAGTCGCTCTTTTTGCTTCTTCTTCGAGATCATGCAATCTCCCTCTCAAACTCTTGTTTTGCTTAGCCACTTTCTTTGAGTCCCTCAAAAGTCTGTGGTAGGCTAGAGCAAACTCTTCACCTTCCGAATCATCCGATTCATTGTCCATTGCATTCTTTTCAACAGTGGAGTTGGACAATGATTCAGACGTACTTGCCATAAAGCACATGAATGGTGAAGATGTGGACGCGTGGAATGCCGTGGAGCTCTTTTCTTCATCACTTGAAGACGACTCATTTGACGTTGAGTTGTCATCCCAAGTGACGACTTGCATCGCCTTCTTCTTTGCCGGATACTTGTTAGGACACTCCGTTGCAATGTGGCCGTAGCCTCGACATTTGAAGCATTGCAGTTGTCCTTCTGAACTTTTCTTATCCTTTGAGAAGTTCTCCTGCTTTCTTGACTTGTGACTTGGAGTACCCTTGCCTTTGTTCCACTTTCTGAAGGATGGAGATTTGCTTGAATTACCCCTTCGAAAGTTGCGGCGAAAATTCCTTGTCAAGAGAGCGAGCTGCTTCTCAAATTCCTCCATAGAGAGGTTCTCGTCATCGTCCGAGGAGGATGTATCCGCGTCTTCTTCCTTAGTTGTTTTCAACACATAACCTGAAGACTTAGAAGTGGATGCTTTTCCAGAAGAATTATTAGTATTAAAAGTCATTTCATAAGTTTGTAATGAACCAACTAATTCTTCTACACGTATTTCGTCCGGGTGTTTAATAGTTTCAATGGCAGTAACCTTTGGGCGAAATCGTTCAGGAAGAGTTCTTAAGATTTTTCTTACAATCTTAAATTCTGGAATCTTCTCTCCCAGATTAGCACATGAGTTTACGATGTCTTGCAATCGTGTATAGTAGTCCGTGAAAGATTCATTTTCTGCCATTAAGATAGAGTCAAACTTGCTCGTAAGCATTTGCAGTTTCTGAATCTTCACGAGGTTAGTTCCCTCATGTGTAACCTGAAGAACATCCCAGATTTCTTTCGCAGTCTCACATGCCGAGACGCGAGAGAATTCAGTTTGAGATAAGGCATTAAAAATAGCATTAATTCCCTTGCCATTGTAAGAAGATAACTCAAACTCTTCCTTGGTCCATTTCGACCTAGGTTTTAAGGTGTGAACATCAGAGATAAGTTCAGTTGGATTAGTCCATCCTGATTCAATTGAATGCCACACCCTTTCGTCGATGGAAGATAAAAAGGCTTTCATCCGTACTTTCCAGTACGCATAATTTGTTCCATCAAAGAAAGGGGGTCGATTGATGTTTCCACCTTCAACCATTGTTCACAACCCTATTCCCTCTCTGATACCACTTGTTGGGTCGTATATAATACGGATCTAAATAGGGGAAGAAACACCTAGAGGGGGGTGAATAGGTGTAAACGTATAAACACTCCAAAAATCGTTGCGATAAAACCCAATGCGGAAAATAAAATAACACGCAAGATTTTTACGTGGAAAACTCCATCACCGGAGTAAAAAACCACGGGACCGATAACACGGCAGAAATCCACTAGAATTAAAACACGTACAAGGTGATTTACCGTACACACTTACGACTCAACCTTTTCCATACGCTCCTAGAGGATCTTCTCCGCTCGCTCCGACGCTTCTCGAATCCACGATCTGCGCCCAACGCCGAATCCACGGCGTCCAACGTCGAATCCACGACGTCCGACCGAATCCACGGTCTTCACCCAATAGCACCCTTCGAATCCACGAACGTGCCTCGCTCCGAATCCACGAGAGCGAATGAACCTTGAATCCACAAGGACACGCGAATCCACGCGCCGATTTTGGGGTAAATCGTTGTTTTTGGGTGGTGATGATCCGCCGAATACTTAGATCAAAGATAGATCGGAAATACCATCTAAGTATTCATTAGTTTGATTCAACTCAAGATGTGAGTATGAAAACCTAGAATCAAACTAATCAATATAGATGAAGAAACATAGAGTATTCTCTAATGATTTCCTTTCTTCTCTATATGTGGATCTATAGCCGTATATGATGATATATGAAAATGACGGCTATGTGGATTCACCCTAGAAAAGGAGTCATAGGGTGTATTTATAGGTTAGAAACCCTAGGAAGGAGATAAGAATCAAAAACCTGCCATTTCTGGATATTTACGGACGGCGATCCGGATCGTGATAACTAGGATCCGGATCGTCATAACAAAACAGCCAATTCCAGAAAAACGAAGGTTCGGGATCCGGATCATGTGACTACGATCCGGATCATTCATACAGTTCACCAAACATCAACGTTCGGGATCCGGATCAAGAGACTACGATCCGGATTGCGACGAAGTATGAACGAACCACCTTCGGGATCCGGATCGAACAACCTGATCCGGATCCTGAACATGTCCCAAGTCCAGTTTTTGATTTTTATGCAATGAAAGATTCTTCCAAGTGTTTCTACACTACAAGAAGTATTCGGATCACACAAATTCTTTAGTTAAACATACCTGATCCTTTTGAATTCTTCTTTCTTGAGATTGAGTTAAATGATCCAACTTTCTTCACCTTCAATCTTCAAGACTTGAGACTTTCACGAAACTACGCCAACTCAAATTCCGTAACACAAAGATGGTTGACGGGTCGGCCCAAAGAAAGAAAAATTGTCTACATAAACTACACAACATTTAATCGTAGAACGATTAAAGACAAGGAAGGATTTCACCTTTGCATACCCAAACCTTTTGAGTTTTGGAGTATGTTGGCAATGGTTGAGAAATTTTCCTTGATGAAGACGTCTTGTATGATTGATCTTTTTCTTTTGTCATCGTCTTGTTTGAAGTACTACCAATGTTCTTTTCTTTTGAAAAGTCCTTCTTTGAATTCCGGGAAGTGAACTTATTGGTAGCAGTTGCAAGATGTGGTTGATTTGATCTTTGAGCTCCAATCTTGCAATTTCTTTCAATGTGCCCTGCAAAATTACAACGAAAACATACCTTTGTGCTTGACGATTCCGAAGAGGGTGAAGTAGGCTTGTTGTCGTTGGTTGTCGTGAATTCCGGTGTCGGAGGAGGAGATACCGACTGAGGCACGAAAACTGTCCCAACCGAACTAAAATCGTCTTTAGTTCGATTGTATCCGAGGCAGAACTTGTTTGATTGACCAAGACCAAGAAGCTTATCCAACTTACTCCTTCCTGATTAAAAACGCTGCAAGTCATCCTTGAGTTGGAGAATGGTCTCTGTCATTTCCAATTTTTCCTGTCGTGCCTCGCCGTAGAGCTTCAAGAAGTAATTCGCTTTGTTCACCATATCTATATAATTCTTCTCGAGTTGCTCATTGGACTCTTGAAGGGAAACATTTGCTTTTATCAGATTATCCCTTTCCACTTCAAGATCGGTCGAGAGAGAAGTTACCCTTTTTACTTCTTCTTCGAGATCCTGCAATCTCCCTCTCAACCCCTTGTTTTGCTTAGCCGGTTTCTTTGAATCCCGTAAAAGTCTGTGGTAGGCTAAAGCAAAATCTTCACCTTCCGAATTATCCGATTCGTTGTCCGTTGCAATCTTTTCAACAGTGGAGTTGGACAATGACTCGGATGTACTTGCCATTAAGCACATGAATGGTGAAGATGTGGATGCGTGGAATGCCGTGGTGCTCTTTTCTTCATCACTTGAAGACCACTCATTTGACGTTGAGTTGTCATCCCAAGTGACGACTTGCATCGCCTTCTTCTTTGCCGGATACTTGTTGGGACACTCCGTTGCAATGTGGCCGTAGTCTCGACATTTGAAGCATTGTAGTTGTCCCTCTGAACTTTTCTTATCCTTTGAGAAGTTCTCTTGCTTTCTTGACTTGTAACTTGAAGTACCCTTGCCTTTCTTCGACTTTCCGAAGGATGGAGATTTACTTGAATTACCCCTTCGAAAGTTACGGCGAAACTTCCTTGTCAAGAGAGCGAGTTGCTTCTCAAAGTCCTCCATAGAAAGGTTCTCGTCATCGTCTGAGGAGGATGTATCCGCGTCTTCTTCCTTAGTTGTTTTCAACGCATAACCTGAAGACTTAGAAGAGGATGCTTTTCCAGAAGAATTGTTAGTAGAAAATGTCATTTCATATGTTTGTAATGAACCAACTAATTCTTCTACACGCATTTCGTCCGGGTGTTTAATAGTTTCAATGGCTGTAACCATTGGGTGAAATCGTTCAGGAAGAGTTCTTAAGATCTTTCTTACAACTTTAAATTCTGGAATCTTCTCTCCCAGGTTAGCACATGAATTTACGATGTCTTGCAATCGTGTATAGTAGTCCGTGAAAGATTCATTTTCTGCCATAAAAATGGAGTCAAATCTGCTCATAAGCATTTGCAGCTTTTGAATCTTCACGAGGTTAGTTCCCTCATGTGTAACCTGAAGAACATCCCAGATTTCTTTCGCAGTCTCACATGCCGAGACGCGAGAGAATTCAGTTTGAGATAAGGCATTAAAAATAGCATTAATTCCCTTGCCATTGTAAGAAGATGAATCTAACTCTTCCTTGGTCCATTTCGACCTAGGTTTGATGGTGCGAACATCAGCAATAATTTCAGTTGGATTAGACCATCCTAATTCAATTGATTGCCACACCCGTTCGTCGATGGAAATTAAAAAGGCTTTCATCCGTACTTTCCAGTACGCATAATTTGTTCCATCGAAGAATGGGGGTCTGTTGATGTTTCCACCTTCAACCATTGTTTACAACCCTATTCCCGCTCTGATACCACTTGTTGGGTTATACTAATATAGATCTAAATAGGGGAAAAAACACCTAGAGGGGGGTGAATAGGTGTAAACAATAAACACTCAAAAAATCATTGCGCAATAAAACCCAATGCGGAAATATAAATGAACACGCAAGATTTTTACGTGGAAAAACTCCAAACCGGAGTAAAAAACCACGGGACTGATAACACGGTGAAATCCACTAGAATTGAAACACGCACAAGGTGATTTAACGTACTCACAGACGACTCAACCTTTTACCATACGCTCCTAGTTGATCTTCTCCGCTCGTTCCGCAATGCGTCTCGAATCCACGATCTGCGTCCAACGCCGAATCCACGGCGTCCAACGTCGAGTCCACGACGTCTGACCGAATCCACGGCCTTCACCCAGTAGCACGCTTCGAATCCACGAACGTACCTCGCTCCGAATCCACGAGAGCGGTTGAACCTTGAATCCACAAGGACACGCGAGTCCACGCGCCGATTTTTGGGGAAATCGTTGTTTTTGGGTGGTGATGATCCGCCGAATACTTAGATTAGAAATAGATCAGAAATACCATCTAAGTATTCATTGATTTGATTCTACTCAAAATCTGAGTATGAAAATCTAGAATCAAATCAATCAATTATAGATGAAGAAACATAGAATTAAATCTAGTATTTCCTTTCTTCTCTATATGTGGATTATTCTTTCACGGCCGTCTTTTTCAATATATGCCGCTCTTTGGATTAGCCCTAGAAAAAGAATCATAGGGTCTATTTATAGGTTAGAAACATTTGGAAGGAGATAAGAATCAAAAACCTACCATTTCTGGAAATTTTACGGACGGCGATCCGGATCGGATTTCGGCGATCCGGATTGCAGTAGCAAGAAAGACGGTTTCCAGAAAAACAATAGTTCGGGATCCGGATCGAAATGGCTGATCTGGATCGTTCATACAGTTTCACCAAACATCAACGTTCGGGATCCGGATTGCAAATCCTGATCCGGATCGTGCAAGTAAAAAGGTAAAACTAGTGTTAGGGATCCGGATCATGAGATGCTGCGATCCGGATTGAACCAGTGTATGAACGAACACCCTTCGGGATCCGGATTGGAATGTCTGATCCGGATCCTGAACATGTCCCATGTCCAGTTTTTGATTTTTATGCAATGAAAAATTTTTCTAGGTGTTTCTACACTACAAGAAGTATTCGGATCACCAAAAATCTTTAGTTAAACATACCTGATCCTTTTGAATTCTTCTTTCTTGAGATTGAGTTAAATGATCCAACCTTCTTCACCTTCAATCTTCAAGACTTGAACCTTTCACGAAATTACGCCAACTCAAATTCCGTAACAGACTTCTACTTGTATCTTCATGTTTGGGGAAATAGACTATGTTTTTTATTCTCAGCTTTTTGTTGTGAGAATTTATATTACAGCTTTCTTACCCGCTCTGATATCTGTGTAGCTGTAGTTCTGTCTCTTGCAGGTTAGACGCTTCGTCTGTACGGCAGTTTCCGTACAGATGGCGGGTCTGTTAGCGAGCCCGGGTCACAGTTTCGACCCCGGGGCGTGACACAACCAATAGTAAGTAACAGATCGGCAACTCTAACCGTCCGATCGCACACTCCGGAGTGGCACTCGAGGGGAGCGACCCACACGAGTAAAGTATCAGGGATAGGAGTCTCAAGGACTCTTAGGTAACAGATCGGCAACTATTACCGTCCGATCGCAACCAATAGTAAGTAACAGATCGGCAACTCTAACCGTCCGATCGCACACTCCGGTGTGGCACTCGAGGGGAGCGACCCACACGAGTAAAGTATCACCGGGCAATATCCGCGCCGGTGTGATAAGTAACAAAAGCAGGACTGGATCATGACTCTGATCAAAGTGGGAAACTCTGTCCACTAGAGAAATCAGATACCTAATCTGGTGCATAAATAAATATCCGGTCAACCGCCCAACATCCGCGGTTGCCGCAAAGCCCCACAACTAATCCAACCTGTCCCAGACACCAAGTCCCGACTACACTACCCAGATCCCTGCTCGAACCCGAGCACACTGACCACCTGACTAACAAAGAAGGAGAAAGGAAAAGCATGGTTTCTCCTAAGTCAAGTTCCAAAAAGTAGTGTAGCAATAAAAGATGGCCTAACTACATGTCCATACAAGCATGCTTTTGTCCTCAGAAACGATAAAAGTGGGTGAAACATATATTAGCGAAGCATGCTAAAGTATTTCCACTATGGTATACAAATCTCACCCAAGTAGGCCATTCCTTGCTTACCTTTCGCTCATATCGGTTGTACATCAAATATGCCTGCTGTCAGTCATCGAGGGGTGACATCCCCACAAGTGCACTTATATTTGCCATAACATAATCATTGCCTTATACAGTTACTGATTTTAAGCTTATCCACCTGAAGTGTTCAATCCAAGGCAAACCTGGGGTCGGTGAAGAGCGTGGCCACTTGCTCGCACAATCCGCTGAACCCGTATCCACGGTACATGTCGCGCCACCTTGGCTCCTTGCAGTGTTCCAAAAACACTCGCGAACCCTCCTGGGTACAACAAAAGGTCCAAAGTTACACTTTATGCTAAAATATCCAAGTATACACCATCTGTTGAAACCAGCCCCGAAGATGTGAAATTTTCACCTGCAGAACGGACTCTGAAAAATCCATCAAAAATACTGTCGCGATCGCCGCGTCGAGACCTTCGAAACGAGTACCTGCACGTCAAAATCCGAGTCCCGGAGGCTGAGTTACAAATTCCACAACACGGTGAGCACGAAAGTCCACAACAAACATAACTGTAATACTCTGCACAGCAAAGGGGAAAGAAGTATACCTTCGGGCGAATCTCAGAAAATTCCTCGAAGACACGACGGTAATCCTTGTGACGCGTAGATCCAAAGAGTGTAAAGGCACGCCTCAATCCGAGCTCGTAAAACAAGTTGCACGCAAAATGGTGCACACCGCCGGAGTCCGCACGCAAAACGGAGCACGGTGCCGAAACTCGCGCGCAAAACGGAGTCCGCACGCAAAACGGTGCACGGTGCGGAGACCCGCGCGCAAAATGGAGTCCGCACGCAAAACGGTGCACGGTGCCGAGACCTGCGCACAAAACGGAGTCCGCACGCAAAACGGAACACGCCGTCGGGGTCCGCACGCAAAACGGAGCAGTAAAACACGGTCCCTGACACACACGAGAGTAAGGGGTCAAATCCAATGTCCAAAAGAACGCCCCAAATAGCGCAAGAACTCCGTAAGATTAACACACGGGACCAACCTCGACTGCGCCGCGCCGCCCAACTGCTCCGTTGGAAAAACTCGCGCGCTCCACGAGGCCCACGACGCACCGCCGCACCCCACACCACTCCCTCCCTCTCACTCACTCACACTCGGTTGGAGAAGAAAGGAAGAGGAGAAGAAAATGGCCCTCGGGTGGAGAAGGAAGAAGAAGAAGAAGAAAAAGGAGGAGAGAAGGTGCTCATGCACCGGGTCCACGGTGCACCGCCAATGGGAGCTCTCCACCCGGCGGTCCACACGCACAAGGGCGGTGCACCAGGTCCAGGCGCGCGCGCGTCGCGCCACGTGGCCGCGTCCCTGCGCGCCACGCGGGCGCGCAGCCCGCGTGCCACACGGGCGCGTGACACCGCGCCCGCGCAGGCGCGGGACACTGACGCGCCACACGGGCGCGCACCCTCGCGCGCCCGAGCGGGCGCCAGTGGGGGCCCGCCACGTGGCGGCCCCCGCGTGCCTCCCGCGCAGGAGGGCGTGCTTCCCCAGTGGGCGTAGCGCGCCTGCCGCGCGCCGCACGGCCTGGGTTTCCGTGCCGTCGCCTCGCCTCGGGATTCGTGTCGCGTCGCCTCGAAAAATGCGCATTTCATCCGGGCTCCAAAACAAACAAGTAAATAGTCTATTCTCAACGATTTCGCGCGCTGAATCCAAAAACGATGTCTGTTTCTCCAAATTCTCAACCGAAAATTTGCCGAATGCCCCCGGATAGCCCACTTGATCCGATTTTCGCGCCGGGTCAAAATTCTGAAGTCCGATTTGCCAAATTCCAACTCTAGAAATTCCCGAAGGCGACCGGAGAGGTAATCTTTTATCCAAACTTCGCCCGAAGTCCAAATTTGACATCTACGCCGCGCGAAACCACCTCTAAACACTCGACAGGTCCTCCAATTTCCCACGGGATCTCCTTTTAAGCCCAAAGTCCAACACTTGTGTCCAAATTGCGCACAAACACCACCGACACACCACGCAGGCCTCCAGTGATGCAAACTAAATCCCAATTTGCACCACAAATCTATTTCTTGGGCCCGACACGCGCACAAACACTCCCAAAGGCCACTAAACCGACAGTAATCTCTTAAGTGGGAATTCGGGTCCTCACATCCTCCCCCACTAAAAGAAAGTTTCGTCCTCGAAACTAGATCAAGTCCATCAGGAGTCACAAATACCACGGGTAGGTTTCCATCAATACGCCTCCAGCTCCCGAAACACCACTCACTCCCCGTGATTACTACGCAACAACGACAACAACAAGTACGGTATGGCCCGATGTGCAATTCTCTCATCTCTCGAGCCAGAAATTACAACTGGCGTCCCTCGTACTCCAACAATCACAGATCTCGAAGGGGCAAGTAAATCACGGGCGAGGAAAAACACATCACTCCTGAGCTGAGACGTGAAATACCCAAGGGGCTCCTATAAAAGGCTGGGGGAAAACGGAAATAACCACTAGTGCAACACACACCAAACCACAACCTGAGTCAACTCAACCAAGGCAACCCGAAGCACACCCACACGATTAACCAATAAGGAAATGAGCCCTAACAAGGAGGGGCGGGGCTCGGAATTGCACGTGCAGGTACCCGTTTCGAAGGTCTCGACGCGAAAATTGTAGTGATATTTTTATTAGAATTTTCGGGGAACTTTCAGCAGGTGAAATAATGGCATCTTTGGGACTGATTTTCAGATCGTGTGTGTTTAGCTAATTTTTGGGAATAAAGTGTAACTTTGGACCTTATTGTTCTACCCAGGAAGGTTTGCTAGTGTCTTTGAACCTATTGGAACTGGAGATGATGGTTTCCCGGTATTTCAGCTGTTAGGGGCCGAGGCTGGCGCGACGTGTACCGTGGGTGCGGGTTCAGTAGTTGTTGTTGGCAAATGGCCACGCTCTTCACCGACCTCAGGTTTGTCTTGGATTAAGCTCTTCAGGTGGGTAAGCATAATATTGGTAACTGTATAAGGAAATGATAGGGTTGTTATGGTTAATGTAAGTATACCTGTGGGAATGTCACCCCCCACCCTACGACTGATAGCATGCACAACTAATGTTCAACTGATGTGAATGAGAGGTAAGCAGGGAATGGCCTAGATTTTGGGGATTGATGCATACCTGATCATGGTTCACGTTTGGTGAATTAGAGTCTTATCTCTGACAGACGGCTTTATTTATTCCCACACTAGATGATATAGAGATCATGCATGTTCATGTATTGACCTACTTATTTGATATTGGTGTATCATAGTAGAAATGTTTTAGCATGCTATGCTACTTTATGTTTCACTCTCTTTCATCATTCCTGAGGATAAAAGCATGCTTGTATGGACACGTAGTTAGGCCATCTTTTACTGCTGCACTACATATTGGAACTTGACTTAAGAGAAACCATGCTATTCTTTTCTCCTTCTTGTTAGTCAGGCGGTCTGTGTTGCTCGGGTGCGAGCAGGGGTTTGGGGTAGTGTAGCAGGGACATTGGTATCAGAGACATTCACCAGCCGGAAATGTGAGATGAGTCTCGGCTGAGCCAGGGTTATATAGCGGGTAGAGCGAGGCTCCCCGGCTAATGACCGTTGTGAGTGGAGTGCAGCTCCTCACAAGGTCGGCTAAGGCTAGCGAGACGAGTCTCACATCGCCTGGTGCTTGTGAGTGTGCTTGAGCCTGACGTGGACGTCAGGGCTTAAAGGGGGGAAGAATGTGACACCCCCGGAATTTGGATTAGTCCTCTATATAAATGATATAATAGGACAAAATCTCTAACCCGGCTATAGCATTTTGGATGGTAGCAAGATCCAAGAGGAACATGAGAGTTAAGCGTGCTAGAGCTAGAGTAGTTCTAGGATGGGTGACCCCCTGGGAAGTGGGGCGTCACAGGTCCTCACTCGGTCACTCCCGAATCTTGACCATCCGAGTTAACTACTCAGCCGCGGTCTATCATCCAAAGGAACCCTCAGGGACACAACCACAAGCCATGTTTGCCCCAATAGTCCACACAGCGCCAGCTGTGGAATTATCAACCTCATCCCCAGACAGCTTTCCTGCGCCAGGTATCCGCCATCACAGTGGCCCTGTCGGGGTAATCCAAAATGCTCAACAATAACCCAACGGTAATTCCACAGTCGCTTTAGGAGGCATCACTAAAACTCGCAGATATCTCTCCCAACACTGGAAATACTAGCATTGGCGCTGGTAGCAATCTCATCATCCGATTGCCAAGCTTTCCTGGCACTACCCAGTCCAAGAAACTCCTCACCTCGACAATAATTGTCGATCTCGGCCAAATCCCAAGTGATATCCATATTGGCCGGATTTCCACCGCCGCTCCTACGGCTCGAACAATGTGACCCAAGAAGGTATGCTTCTGGAGCTACAACTTGTACCTCAATAACTTGGCATACCACTTCATCCACACGGGCATGGTAGCACATCCACAAGTGCTCCTCGCGCTCCACATCGCTCTGGGAGTAAATCCAAATATCCTCGGAGGATCTTGTTACCAATCCAATCAAGTATAGCTGGAGCACAATTCCTTAAATCATAAGAGTGGCAGGGCATTAATCAATCCACTTGGCCTCACTAAGAGCTCATGATGCCCTACCGTGTCCTGAACGCCATCTAAGCAAGATCCTCGGCTGTCTGATTCTAAGTAGGTACTCACACCATACTATAACTGCCGGAGTATGACTCCATCAAAAGGTCCTAGATACCACCCGGACCTATCTACACTCGAACCATAAAAGGACCCTCACAGTCGTGTATCAACGACGTGGCATCACCACCGTGTATCAACGGCGTGGCATCACCACCGTATATTAACGGCGTGGCACTAGGTCAAACAGACCCCTCGATCCATCAGATCCCGCAACTGCGCCATCAGCTCTCTCAGTTCTATAGGCGATATCCAATGAGGTGCTATCAAGGGTGGCGCAGTTCCCCGAACCACGTCAAACGCAATCTCTATCTCCCTAACCGGCGGCATCTCGTGGGCAACAGAGATATCCTTGAGTCTCGGTGCCGCCGAAAGCACCTCACACACTGTCGCTATAACCTGTGTGCTATACCTATCTCAACCATCAAGCCTCCTCTCGTCTGCCTCGCAGAAGGTCAAAGTCCTCTCTTTCTGCAGTCTAACCTCCTGCGGCACTATACCAATCCAAATCCAAGCACTGGGTCGAAACACCGAACCGCCACAATTACCAGTAAGCCTGCCGGTACAACTCGCGGCCTCAGCTGCATTGGTCATGACCCACAAGCCTCCTCCACATGCACAGCACTAACAGGAACCTGTACCTCAAGTGCACGTGGTAACAAATCTGCCTCTAGTCCATGCAGGAATGCAACATGCTCTAACTCCGGCTGCTGTGATGAAATCACACCTGCGATAACTCGATCCACTACCGTGGCGCCCTCCAACCGGGCGGCACAGGTTCATCCACTCGATGCAAGTGGTTGTCGCTCAATCTGCCTGAAAATCAGGGCTATCCACATAGGGAGTACGACCTCTGTCTCTGCTCACACTGAGGTGACGAATAAGGTCCTCCGCAGATAACAAATCCAAGCTACCGCTGCGCCAGTCTGATATAGATGCTGATGCGGCCATCGGGGTCCACCCGATCTCTGGCATCTCAGGAACCCGTCATCCTGGGAAAGAAATCAGAAGCGCCTCTGCCGACCGATCTGTCCTCCATCACCCGGCGCCAAGCGCCAATATCCTGAACTCGCCTCTAGCGGCAGATCCCTATCCAGAGGGACTGCAGCGCCACGCTCCATACACAATGCCTACTCCATCGAGGCGTCAAAACCTGCAACGGAGGGACTGAATAACTGAAAGGTATCAGGGCGCAATCCACTCCCAATCACACATATACTGTGCGCCTCGTCCCTCTAACATGGAGCACGCAGTTCAACAACCGCAAAACTCTCTAGCACAGGGAGGCTCTCAATTGATCACTCCATCACCACCAACCACGACTCTGCCTCCAAAGGCTCCAAACTCAATCTTACGAGTCGGGGTGGTTCATCTGCCAAATCTGGCTCAATAGATCGATCATGTCCCACAGCTCCTCTGCTGTCAGCTTTCCACCCTGCCTCGGTGCCTCGGCACTAAACATTGGCACAGAGGGGGTTACCCAATGCTCCGACAACTGTGTCACCAAGACCAGCTGCTCACTCCGCCGTTGATAAGCCTCTGACAATCCTGTCATCTGAGTTCGGAGTTCTCTGACCTCAATCCGGGAATCCGGCCCAAAACCAACCGCTCAAGCTCAACTGCCATGACAGGATGCACACTGGTCAAAACCCAACGTCGGGGAGACACAGCTCGCCACGACGAAACCACAAAACAGCACACAAAAGCCACTCGACCCAATCCAGCGAAAGTCTAAAGCATGTCACCCGTTCCACAGCATTATGTTGTCTGCAGCCAACATAATCACTTAGGAGAATAAACATGCCAATCACTCCTCCCGTCCCTTGGGAGAGGTATAAAACTCAATCAGGACTCTCGCTAAAAGTCACGACTCTCACGAAGTCAACCAAGGGTCAAACCATAAGCCTAGGGTTTCTAAGTCCACCACGACCTACAACCTAGGCTCTGATACCAACCTAATCTGTCACGCCCCGAGGGTCGAAACTGCGACCAGGGCTCGCCAACAGATCCGCCACCTATGCCAACCCGCATAGGCGAAGCGTCCTACCTGCAAGAAAAGTACTACAGCTAAACAGATATCAGAACTATAAATAAAAAACCTGCTGTATAACTAAAATCAATCACTGTACAACTGGAAATAATACAACAATGTCCATCTCCCAAAATGATAATCATACAATATCCTCATATACAAAAGGTCGAGACTCAACAGGGAGATATCTCCACTAAATACATCAGTGTACAGGCTCTCAATACATATCATATCCTCACTACATCAGTCTCTCAAAAGAGGAAATAAAACAACTAATCTACTGAAGCTCTCCTCTGAAGGGGTACTGCTACTCTCCAATCATGGGTAGGGATCTAGCTCGCGACTCCCTCGCCTCGATCAACGACCGCAGAATCAGCAACGCCCGCTAAGACTCTGCAAAACAAAGGAGAGGAAAGAAAGGGAGGGGGAAAACCCCCAATGGGTGTGAGAACTACACCAAAAAGGGAGTTCTCAGTGGGTACCACCGTCAGGCCCGACGGTCTGCCCACCAAGTCCTCAAGAGACAAAATGTCACGCCCCGGGTGTAAACCAGAACCCGGGCCCGTCCACAGATCCGCCGTGCACACGGTATTTTCCGTGTACACGAAGCGCCAGCAACCTGCTCAGATAAAAGAGATATAATAAAAGAGCAATAAAAACAGAGCTGAACTAAAACTAATACATCTCAGACTGAAGCTGGAAATAAAATACAATACATCTGTATAAATGATACATCTGTCTCTCCCAGCTCACCAAAATAAATACAACCTGCTGGCAAAAGCCAGTCCCAAAGTAAAGGTACTACCGTCTGAGGAAACATGGGTACACCAACAATCCAGCTAACATGCTCATCCTGCCTCGAGATCTATCTACTCGGCCGTCCTCTCTCCTCGACCCGCCACTGTAAGCCCAGTAGCACCCGCATAAAACACTGCAAAACAAGGGAGAAGCAAAAGAGGAAAGAAGAATGGGGGTGAGACTACTAGTAAACCAGTAGCCTCCCCTAGTGGGTAAAACCTCAACTCTGACACGCCCACTAGGTCTACCAGAGGCAAAAGGAATAAAGGTGGTATGCAACGAGTATGACTCCTGATGAAAAGCTACCACTAGAATGCCTCTAAAAACTGAGCTAAAAGAATAGCTGAATGTATGCATCAGAATGTCAACGCCTGCCTGTCTAGACCCAATCGATACACCAGTAAGCACTGGTACTGCCTGCTCTGCCTGCCAAATCGGGTATGCCCGCCTACGCATAACACCGATAGGAAAAGGGAGTCTCGAAGACTCGAAGCCTGTAAAAACGCACACTCCGGAGTGGCACTCGAGGGGAGCGACCCACACGAGTATAATGCCTGGGTAACAAGTACCAAATCAGCAGGACTGGATCATGACTCTGATCACGGTGGAAAACCCATCCACTAAAAGGAATCCAAATCCTCTATCCCAATCTGATGCAATAACCACTGTCCGGTCAACCGCCAAAGATCCGCGGTTGCCGCAATGCCCGGCCCTCACAGCCTGCCTGTCCCAAAGCCCACAACTGTCTGACTACACTATCCCAGTCCCTGCTCGAACCCGAGCGCACTATCCCCCGAATAAAAATAAAAGAAGAGAAAAGCATGGTTTCTCCTAAGTCAATTCCAGCATGATAGTGTAGCAGAAAAAGGTGGCCTAACTAGGTGATCATACAAGCATGCAAATGTCCCAAGATGATATAAAAAAATAAACAGATGTCGATAACCTTTATAATGTTAGAGCATGTATAGAACAGTATGAGAATAGTAAATATGAGATAGCCTGTGCCTGCCTATGCCACATACCCAAAGCCCACAATTATTGATTAGCCTTACCTTTTAACATGATGTTACTGTCCTACAATCATAATCCCCAATCAAGCAAGTTCTAACAATATCTGTTTAATCACAATAAGCCTGCCATTGCCACACATAAAGTGCATTTATCCTTTTAATCAAAGAAGCTACTCAAATGCCTAGCGGGTAATCAAAAGATGGAGGGTTAACAACCACACCCATAATGACAATCCTGACCCAGGTCCGACATCCGGTCAACCACCTACCATCCGCAATAGCCGCAATACCCCAAAAGCTATAATTCAAGCCCCGGCTACACTATGCCGATCCCTGCTCAAACCCGAGCAACAAATAGCCGCCTGCCTAAGGAATAGGGGGAAGAAGAGACAATAGGGTTCCTCCCAAGGCAGTCCCAACATATAGTGTAGCGATCAGAAATGGTCTAACTAGATATCTCTGAAATCAAGCCTATCTCCTCATGGAAGAAAGAAGGGGAGTGACAAATAGTGGTTCATCATGTGTATCAAGTAATAACTCCACCTGGGTGTAATCATCATGCTACATCATAATCCAACCGCACATGTCCATAACCTGCTAATCACCCTCACATGAATCATCCACCTATGCCTGTCCAAAAATCCTCAAGTGGTACCCTCCCACAAGACGCCTCACAATATCACAATATGAAAGTACATCCCCCCCCTTATGCAAGGTTAAATGCTAAAACGATGTCCATGAAGCATGTATAAGTTCCAACATGTCAAGTTTCCAATATAATGTTTTCCATATGATAGGCTCACAATTATCTAGTTAAGCATGCATGTCCATTAGGTGACCATTCAACATGTCCAATAAAGGGGATCACTCTAATATTCCTAGTGGGTATATCAGAAAAGAGGAGTAAAGCAACCACCCACCTCGAGCGCTAAACCCCGATCCCAACAGCGAAGTCCGCGCCCGGTCTCAACGATCACCACGGTGCTGCACAAAAATACCCCAAAAGAACAAGCACAATTAATCCACCATGCTCACACCAAAATCTGTCCCAAATACAATCAGTCCACAGTTTTGCCTTTTTTTCACCTGCGAGATCTGCTCGAGAAATTCCAGGAAAAATACCGTCACGATCCTCGCGACGAACCGGTCGAAACGAGTACCTGCACGTTCCCACACGAGTTTTCTACGCTGAGATCCAAAATCGACAAGAGAACTACCCCGAACAATACTTCCACCCAAAACTGTGCTACAAAGTTCTGTAAAAAGGGGTTTCTCACCTTCGGGAAAAATTCCAGAAAAATCCAAGAAAATTCAGAGAGACTCCTTGCGATGCGTAGATGCAAATTGCCTTTTGAATCACCTCAATCCGATGTCTGGTTGCGGAGATATCGCCGAAATACCGAACCGCTGTCCAAAACTCCATCACAGCAAAATGAGGTCACAAGATGATCCGAAAAACCCATGAAAACCTCGGGATGGGAAAAACCAGCAAACACGGAAAACGTAGCCCTACCTGTCGTGAAGACGATGGCGCAAGAATCGCTGAAAAAGAGTGCCGGGGTAGCTCGGGAGAGTCCGTGCACTGAAATGCGACGAAGGGAATCACAAGGGAACGAGCGTCGCGCCGCGCCGTAAAATCCAAACCTCGGAGTGTGTGCCACCACAAATCTTGGAAATCCTCCAGAAGATGTAGAACTCGAAGGGGAACAACTTTGCTGAAGACACCTTGGTGAGAGGAGGCTCGGAAATGGTGGAAAAAGTGAGAAGAAAGGAGCTCGGGCTGTTTAAATAGGCCTCCCAAACAAATAGCAAAATGCCATCCGGGTCCCCATTTTCGGGCGCCCGGAAGTTTCCGGGCGCGCACAGTGCGGCCCGGCCCAAGACTTTCGGGCGCGCACAGTGCGGCCCGGCCCAAGGCGCGCCGTCGAACGGGATCCGCGGTCCGTCCGACCCGCCTCAGCGCCCGCCACGTGTCGCCCGAACAGGCGACAGCCCAAATCCTCCACTCCCGCTGCGCCACGCGGCCAACCCCGGGAGTCGACACGCGTCCCCGACAACAGTACCGTCGCGCCTGCGCGCCTGCCCGCGCCAGCTGCCCCTCCTGCCCGCACAGTTGACCAGCCAATAGGGAAGCGCCACGCGTCCCTGCCACTGACCGCTGCACCCGGTGCACGAGCCTCCGTAAGCCGAACCAATGGTAACCTGCCACGTGTCCACATCCGGTGCACCGTGAACCAAAACCCAACCATCATGCTCCGTAGACCGTGAGCTGTGAGCCGGCCTATGGGGTGAGTGCCACGTGCCCCCGCCTTGGTGCACGACGGCCGCGTGGACCGCGCGCCTGCCCGCGCGCCCGCGCGCTGCCCGCGCCCCGTGCCGCCGCCGTTCCGCCTGCCCGAGGCCGCGCCGCCGCCCGCCGACGCTGCCCGCCGCCGGCCGGCGATCGCCGGAGTTACTGTTCCGGCGGTGAACAGTACCCGAAGCTCAGTAAAAATCCAGCAGATAGTCCATCTTGACCGTTTTCGCGCGCTGAACCCGAATTTGATGTCCGCTTCGCCAAATTCCCATCCAATAAATCGCCGGAGGCTCCCGAAAAGGCATTTTCAATCCGAATTTCGTGCCGAGTCCAAATCTGATATCCGATTTGCGCGAAAACACCTATAAACATCCGACGGGGTTCCCTGATTACCCACGTGATCCACTTTAAGCCCGGAGTCAATCACTTGTGTCCAAATTGGCGCACGAACACCGCCGACATGCCCCGTAGGCCTCCAGAAGCTGCCGGTTACACAGTAAAAGCCCTATAGAATTCCGGATCATCACATCCTCCCCCACTAAAAGAAAGTTTCGTCCTCGAAACTAAAGCAACTCTCAACGAGTCTCAGAAACCAGGGGTAAGTACTCAACACCGCCGTCTCCCGCTCTCAAGTCGCCTATCACTCCCCGTGATTACTCCTCAGCAACAATAACAGCAACAACCAGTACGGCATAGCCCGATCGCGCAATTCCCTCATCTCACGAGCCGGAATTCGCAACGAGCGTCCCTCGTACTCCAAACTCTCGCAGGGCTCCAAAGAAGTGAGTCAATCACGGGCGAGGAGTTCAAAACACAACACTCCTGTGCGAAGACGCAGAAAAACCTCAGGGACTCCATCAAAAGCCTGGGGGAAAAGAACGAACAGCCAGTGCAACACGCACTAAAATCACCCTCTAGAGCCGACTCAACCAGGGCAACCCGAAACACATCCACACAAGCACCCGCACAGGAAAGGGGCCCTAACAAGCAGGGGTTCTCACTCGGTCACTATCAAAACCAGACCACACGAGTAGATTGCTCAGCCGCAGCCTATCCTCAAAAGGGATCCCCTGGGACACAATCTCAAGCCCAGTATACCACCATGGTCCCACACAGCGCCAGCTATGGGACCATCAAACTCAACTCCCAATTTAGCTCTTCTGCTTTAGGTATCCGCCACCACAGTGGCCCGGTCGGGGTGATCCTGGATGCTCATCAAAATCCAATGGTAGCCCATAGCCTACTATGGGAGGCATCACTATAACTCGCAAGTCCATCTTCCTCCGTTGACCAACTAAAATCGTCACTGATACCAATCTTACCATCCGCTCGTCAAATTCTGCTGGCACCATCCGGTCCAAAAGCTCCTCACCTCAGTAGTAACTGCCGATCACGGCCCATCTCAAATAGCATCTATTTTGACTGGACTTCCACCGCCGCCCCCGCGGCTAAATACGTAATCCAGGAAGATGTGCTCTCAAAGATGAAACTTGTACCAAAACCATTTAGCATAAAACCTTATCCTCACAGACCTTGCCACAGCATCTATAAATGCTTCACAAGCTCTAAATCACTCAGGGAGGGGTAAAAGCCAAGATATCCCTGAAAAATGCCGCTATCAATCCGTTCAAGCCCAACTGGAACACAGAATTCCTCAATCTTAAAGGCAATAAGGCATTAGTCATTCCATTGGCCTCACTGTACTCATAATGCCCCTAGCGTGTCCTGAACGTCATCTTGGCGAGATACTCAGCTGTAGTTCCAAATTGATGCAGGCATCATAATCGAACATCTGCCGGAGTATAACTCCATCCAAAAGGTCCTAAATAATACCCGGACCTGCCTGGGCTCCACTCAC
This sequence comes from Tillandsia leiboldiana, assembly GCA_029204045.2. Classification (NCBI taxonomy): domain Eukaryota; kingdom Viridiplantae; phylum Streptophyta; class Magnoliopsida; order Poales; family Bromeliaceae; genus Tillandsia; species Tillandsia leiboldiana. The sequence goes on along the minus strand of CM055069.1, from coordinate 7,024,827 downwards.
AAAGAACTCTCACAGTCGTGTATCAACGACGCGGCACTAGGTCCAACAAACCCTCTATCCATCAGGTCCACGCACCTATGCCCACAACTCTCACAGCTCTACAAATGATATTTAACGAGGTGCTATCGAGGTAGGCGCAGTTCCCAGAACCACGTCAATCGAAATCACAATCTCCCTAACCGGCGGCATCATCATCGGCTCAGGTGGAATCACACCCGGGATCTCACGGCAACAAGAATATCCTTACGTCCCGGTGCCGCCGTAGGCACCTCTCACACTATCGCTGTAACCTGAGTACCCAAACAGTCGCAACAAACAAGCCTTCTATTGTCTGCCTCGCAGAAAACAAGGTCCTTTCTCTCAGCAGTGAAACATCCAGTGGCACTATGCCAACCAGTCCCAAGCACTGGGTCTAAACACCGAACGGCCACAAATACCAATAAGTCTGCCGGCATAACTTACGGCCTCTACTGCACTGGATATGATCCACAAGCCTTCCCCACCTGCACAATACCAACAGTAACCTGTACCTCTAGTGCACGGGGCAACAACTCTGCCTCTAGCCCATGCCGGACTGCAACATGCTCTAACTCTGACTGCTGTGATGAAATCACACCGGCGACACTCGATCCACTACCGTGGCGCCCTCCAACCGGGCGGCACAAATTCATCCTCTCGATGCAAGTGGTCGTCGCTCAGCCTGCCAAACATATCTAGACCAATCACAAAGGGAGCTCGACCCCTGTCCCTGCTCACACTGAGGCGACGAATGTGGTCTCTCGCAGACAGCCAATCCACGCTACCGCTGCACCACTCTGATAAAAAGGGCTGATGCTGTCATCGGGGTCCACCCAACCTCTGACGTCTCAGAAATCCACCTGGATATCATCGTCATACGACAAAGCACCATCAATTCATGCAATTCCTTATACAATTACCCTCACTAAGCTCACCCCTCAATCACATATGTTGTACCCCAACCATGCATGTTATCGATCACCAAGGGTAACATCCCCCTGGGGTAAGCTTTACATAATCCATCCAAAAGGATATCCACCATCCTGGAAGGGAAACGAAAATGTCCTTGCCGGCCGACCTGTCCACCAATACCTAGCGCCAAGCGCCTCTATCCAGAACTCGCCTCTGGCGGCAGACCCCTATCCAACGGAACTGCAATGCTACGCGCCATACCCAATGCCTCCACTATCAAAGCACCCCAAAATCTAAAACCTGCAAAAGAGGGTCCGAATACACGGAAGGGCATCCTGGCGCAATCCACTCACAGTCAAGCATATCCTATGCGCCTTGTCCCCTAAATCATAGAGCGCGTAGTTCAGTAACTGCGTAAATCCTTTTGACACCAAGAGGCTCTCAAGCAGTCTTTCCATCACCACCAACCACGATTCTACCCCAAGAGGCTCCAAACTTAATCCTATGAATCGGGGTGGTTTATCTGCCAAAACTGGCTTAACTGATCAATGGTGTCCCATAGCTCATCCGCTGTCAGCAATCCACCCTGCCTCGGCGCCTCGGCACTAACCATTGGCACGGAGGGCTACTCACTCCCTCAGTACTACAAGAATCCCCGCCCCCGAGGATACTGCAACCGGGTGGTCTCAGAAAGAAGCACTGTCGAGCTGCCCGCTGCTCCGACAACTGTGTCACTCAAAACCAGATGCCCGCTCACTCTGCCGCTGGTAAGCCTCTGACAATCCTGTCATCAGGGTCCCGAGTCCTCTGACTCTAATCCGGTATCCGGCCTGAAACAACTAGCTCAGACCCAACTGCCGCACCAAGGTGCGCCCGGGTCAAGGCCCAACGTCGGGGAGACACCGCTCGCCACGACAAACCGCAAATCAGCACACCCCAAACACTCGACCCAATCTAGCGAAAGTCAAAGACATCCTTCTATTTCTGTAACCTTATGTTGTCTGCAGCCAACATACTGTCCCACAGAAATAGAGTATGTCGATCCCTCTTCACTCACAGGAAGAGTAAAACAAATAAATCGCCGACTTTCGCAAGGTGTCGCGTCTCTCGCGTCCTATCATCCTAGGGTCTGCTAAAAGCCTAGGGTTTCCTAAGTCCCAACCGACCTATCCCTAAGCTCTGATACCAACTTAATCAGTCACGCCCCGGGTGTAAACCAGAACCCGGGCCCGTCCACAGATCCGCCGTGCACACGGTATTTTCCGTGTACACGAAGCGCCAGTAACCTGCTCAGATAAAAGAGATAAATAAAAGAGCAATAAAAACAGAGCTGAACTAAAACTAATACATCTCAGACTGAAGCTGGAAATAAAATACAATACATCTGTATAAATGATACATCTGTCTCTCCCAGCTCACCAAAATAAATACAACCTGCTGGCAAAAGCCAGTCCCAAAGTAAAGGTACTACCGTCTGAGGAAACATGGGTACACCAACAATCCAGCTAACATGCTCATCCTGCCTCGAGATCTATCTACTCGGCCGTCCTCTCTCCTCGACCCGCCACTGTAAGCCCAGTAGCACCCGCATAAAACACTGCAAAACAAGGGGAAGCAAAAGAGGAAAGAAGAATGGGGGTGAGACTACTAGTAAACCAGTAGCCTCCCCTAGTGGGTAAAACCTCAACTCTGACACGCCCACTAGGTCTACCAGAGGCAAAAGGAATAAAGGTGGTATGCAATGAGTATGACTCCTGATGAAAAGCTACCACTAGAATGCCTCTAAAAACTGAGCTAAAAGAATAGCTGAATGTATGCATCAGAATGTCAACGCCTGCCTGTCTAGACCCAATCGATACACCAGTAAGCACTGGTACTGCCTGCTCTGCCTGCCAAATCGGGTATGCCCGCCTACGCATAACACCGATAGGAAAAGGGAGTCTCGAAGACTCGAAGCCTGTAAAAACGCACACTCCGGAGTGGCACTCGAGGGGAGCGACCCACACGAGTATAATGCCTGGGTAACAAGTACCAAATCAGCAGGACTGGATCATGACTCTGATCACGGTGGAAAACCCATCCACTAAAAGAAATCCAAATCCTCTATCCCAATCTGATGCAATAACCACTGTCCGGTCAACCGCCAAAGATCCGCGGTTGCCGCAATGCCCGGCCCTCACAGCCTGCCTGTCCCAAAGCCCACAACTGTCTGACTACACTATCCCAGTCCCTGCTCGAACCCGAGCGCACTATCCCCCGAATATAAATAAAAGAAGAGAAAAGCATGGTTTCTCCTAAGTCAATTCCAGCATGATAGTGTAGCAGAAAAAGGTGGCCTAACTAGGTGACCATACAAGCATGCAAATGTCCCAAGATGATATAAAAATAAACAGATGTCGATAACCTTATAATGTTAGAGCATGTATAGAACAGTATGAGAATAGTAAATATGAGATAGCCTGTGCCTGCCTATGCCACATACCCAAAGCCCACAATTATTGATTAGCCTTACCTTTTAACATGATGTTACTGTCCTACAATCATAATCCCCAATCAAGCAAGTTCTAACAATATCTGTTTAATCACAATAAGCCTGCCATTGCCACACATAAAGTGCATTTATCCTTTTAATCAAAGAAGCTACTCAAATGCCTAGCGGGTAATCAAAAGATGGAGGGTTAACAACCACACCCATAATGACAATCCTGACCCAGGTCCGACATCCGGTCAACCACCTACTATCCGCAATAGCCGCAATACCCCAAAAGCTAAAATTCAAGCCCCGGCTACACTATGCCGATCCTTGCTCAAACCCGAGCAACAAATAGCCGCCTGCCTAAGGAATAGGGGGAAGAAGAGACATGTCACGCCCCGGGGGTTTAATTTCGCGGAAACGATTCACAAAAGGTATGGGTTTGGCGTGTATAATTTTTTTTGAAAAAACCTTCTTCCCCGGCGCGTGCCCAGACCCGCCGCATATACAGGATCACTCAGCAAACGGACAGAGTCTCCCCTGTATATGCACGGCGTCGCGACACATACAATGTCCAAAAACGGATGATCATTCAATCACAACGGTTCAAACATACGTCCATTCACGAAATGCTAAATAAATCTCACGGCCGATCAGTTTAAAAGGATAAATCCACAGTTGTTGAAACGGCGCCCACCCGGCGCCCATATTTTGAAAACACCTTTCGAAAGCAACATAAACCCAGAGGTTTTGGAAAACAGTGCCCACACGACACTTAGGTTTTAAAATCCCTTTTCGAAATCCATAAATCCACAAGGTTTTGAAAACGGTGCCCACACGACACCTAGGTTTTGAAATCCAGTTTTCGCAATCTTTTCTTTGGTTTGCTCTTGATTTTCTTAAAGCGGCCGACCGAGATGAAAAAGGAATTAAATAATTCAAAAACTACCATGCCGACATCCACACCGACCCCACGAGGGTATCGAGAACCGCACCACAGTCTACCATGTAAATGAAATGCGAAGGGGGAAAAAGGAAAGTACTGTTCGGGGTCACCAGGGACCCAAGAACTCCTGCCGCGGCCTCACCGTCGCCTAACTCTCCCCCCTGGAGGACCCTGTCGCAAAGTGGGAAGTCAGCGACTAAACAATAATGATAATGACAAAGCAGGAAAGGAAGCCAAACCCAACAGTAAAACTATCCGGAGCAACCACTCGACTCACTGGAAGAGTGGCACGCGAACACATGTAACTCCTGCAACATCAGTAATGCCTGTAACACCTATACACCTTGATCTCGCCGGGCACCTATCCCGACAGATCGCACCGCTCACACCTTGGGGCACCTGACCTCGTCGGACACCTATCCCGACAGATCGCACCTTTTCCCCCACCTTTTGCTGCCTCAAACCCCACACCTACGGGGGCCCCCACCACTTCACCTTGTGGGTTAACACGGGTCGAAGACCGCTTTCCCGGAAAAGAGCACCCTTTGCGGTGGCCAAACCGCGGGTGCGCGTGTCGCAACCACGAGCTCAAAAACCCGGACACAGGACAATATCGCAAACATAGAGACCGTCAGCGTTAGTATTACAAATATGCAGTTAAACAACTATCCAAGAATACCGAGTCTATACTTAGTCTCAAAGGAACCCACAATAATGAACCAAGTACCCAAACGAAACCAACGATAATGAACCAAGTACTCCAGACGAAACCAACCATAATGAACCAAGTACCCAAAACGTAACCAACAATAATGAACCAAGTACTCCAGACGAAACCAACCATAATGAACCAAGTACCCAAAACGTAACCAACAATAATGAGCCGAGTACACACCACACGATAATCATGACAGTAACGAAAATGGGCATAAAGGGGTTCTAAGGATGTACCCACCTGAAACGCGAAGAAGGAGGTGTACGGAACTCCCGCTAAAACACTCCACCCTGTGCCCGAAAAAGCTACAGTAAGTAATGGTGTTAAAAAACCTCGTCGTGGTCAAAAACACTGAACAACGGGGCGAAACGGGCCAAAAACGGAGCTTCTGGGCTCTTTGGCAGAAGGCTGGTGCACGGTCCAGGCGTGGACCGGGTCTGCGGCCAAGGGTGGCGGCCCTCACAGACCGGGCGCACACTGTGCGGTGAACCGCCCCATCCTGGGCCGGGCCGCGCACGGGCAAAAAGGCGCGCGCCGGGTTCATCACTTCTCGGTCGCGGCGCAGCACCGGGCGCACACTGTGCGGTGAACCGCGCTTGCGGGCTGGGCCGGCGCACGCAACCGTGCACCGGGTCTGCGCCCCCAGGCCGCGGGGCGTGCGCCGGGTGCACGCCCAGCGTGTGGACTGCGCACTTGCGGCCCGGTCTGGCGCACGCAGCTGTGCGCCGGGTTCACGCCCGCAGGTGGCCGATCCGTGCGCCGGGTGCACGATCGGCCGGTGGACCGCGGCTGAGGGAGCCGTACGGGATGAACAGTAAGTTTCCCGTTTCGCGTTTTCTCTCCGTTTTCGCTCCCGTGCGATACCGGCGACGACCCCGCGAACATTGTAACGGCGGCGGCGGCCTCCCGTCTAACAACGACGGCGGCGGCCTCCCGTTCGACACCACGCCTCGCACGCAACACAACAAGAAGGAAAACCCTAAATCGAAAAAGATAACCGGGAAGGCCCGAACCGTTTACCTTGTTTTCGCCGGTGAGGGAGGAAGGAAGAGGATCGTCCCGCTCTCGTTCGCCGGGTTCCGCAGGGCGTGCGATCGTCCTTCCTTCTCCTCGTCTCCGTCTCGGTTCCTCACTCCCTCGGTTGAAAAGAGAGGAAATACCGATTGGGGTTTTATTTTCCCCTTCCCTTTCTTAACAGGGCCGCCTTAAACCCTAGCCGTCAAGGGAAAAACCCTAAATTAACCGAAATCAAAACCGACGGCTAAGATTGTCCCGAAAAGCGTGTCAATCGCTCGCACGGATCCCGGAGCACCCTGAAAGGGGCCTAAACTTCAAAAATTTATTCTGGGAGATCCGGGAGTCGGAATTCGAATCCGATCGCGTCTCCGTTCACCGTTTTGCGAGCTCTAACACCAAAAATTATCCGCAAGTTCCGACAACCAACCCAGAATTTCTCGAATTTCAACCCCTCCATAATCAACTGAAAACATTCGGTTAGGACCCAAGATGGAAAACCGGAAGGTTGAAGTATCCCCACATAAATAAAATAACCCAGTGCCATAAACCGATGAGAATTCCGATCACAGCAGGTTCCCCGTCCGATCGCCTCGAAGAACGTGTCGGCCACTTAACACGGATTCCGATGCGCCACTCAAAGGCAAACGCTTTGACCCCCATTTCGGGAGATCCGTAAATCGGAATCCGAATCCGTTCGCTTTGCCGCCCTCCGTTCTTCGAGCTCAATCGCAGAAAAATACTGGCGGCCCCGGTCAGTCCATTACAGAAAACGGTGGAAAGTTTACCTATCAGTCCCGTCAACAAAAAAAAAGGAAGGTACACAAGGGCAAGGGAACGCCAGGACTCTACATCACTCACCACTAAAAAAAAGTTTCGTCCTCGAAACTTAATCCTGGTCCGCGACGCATAAAACTGAGTAGCACTCCTCCATCTTTGACTCCCGTTCCTAAGTCGCTTCGCGTTCTTCTTGGTTGTTCCACAGCGCCTTCCCATAGGGGATCGCCCGGTTGCGCAATCCTTTTTGTCCTCTCGTGCTAAGGTTCGCACCGGTGTTCCGTCGGAGCTCGGGTCCTCTCTAGGCTCAAAGGCAGTGACCATCCGTCACCCAAAATCAAGTAAGCAGGTTCAGAGCACCTCTTCGAGAATCCGTCTTATTCGCTCGGGCTGTCCGCCGGTCTGGGGGTGAAACACCATGCTGAAGTGTGGTTTAGTCTTTAAAGCTTGCCCTAGACTTTGCCAACTGTTCGACACCAGCCGAGAGCCTCTAGTCCACGTCGTACGGGTGGTTGGAAAAAGAGTCGCCTTCGTCAGTCGATCTACCGTGACTCAAACCGCATCCCGTCCTTGCATATCTTCGTGTCACCCGGATGCGCCGTATAGGGGGCGCAGTGCGCCTCTAACGGTATCTCCTCCTTCAACTCTGGCAGCTCCGGTAAGCAATTTCGCCCTCGAAAACGTGTTGCGTCGTTCGCACTCGCCGAAGAGTCGCTCGCGTGGTCCGGGGTCTTGTCTCGAATAAGTTGTATCTGTGTGCCCGTTTTCTGACCTTCTAGGGTTGGCTCGACCATCAACGATAAAAGTCGCGCGACAGTACCGATCCTGCTAAGTACTCGCGCTCGTCAGTTTCCTCCTCGACTTGACCCTTCCTGCTCAAAACATCCGTTACTACACTTGCTTTTCCCGAGGTGATACTGGACGGTCCAGCCGAGTCCTTCAGCAACTCCAAGCCATGCCTGTGCCGCAAAACAATTCCTTCTCTGCGAACAAAACTCAAAGCTCTGGCGATCCAAAAACACATCCCGAGGAACCCCAAAAGGTGGTGTCTCCAACGTTTTAAAACGGAGACGACTGCTGCCAGTTTCGGATCGTGTGCCGGGCAGTTCCGCTCACATTCCCTGTGATTCCCGTTGCTGACACAATGTGCCCCAAAAAGTCCACTTTGCGAAGTCTGAACTCACATTTCTTAAACTTAGCGAACAGCCCCTGGTCCCTGAGAGTCCGGAGAATAATCTGTAAGTGCCTCTCGTAGCTGATCGAAGTGGTCATCCATTCCGGACTTGTTCTTCACTGTAACCTTGTCTATCTCCCTGTAGTCGATGCGTAGACGCAGTCCTCCGTTCTTCTTTCGCACGAAAGGCACGGGTGCGTCCCAAGGCGACACACACGGTCTGATGAACCCCTTATCCAGAAAAACTCCTAGTTGTGCCCGGTAGAAGCTTGAAAGAGAGGATGACCCCCTTGCTCGGGGGTATTCCCGGCAGTTCAGTCAGGAGGACGTCGAAACTAACCCCTACAGCGGGGGTGTCAGTGAGAAAAGCAGTGGGTCAAGTCGCTAGGCTCACTGAAACGATGTAACTATACATCCGCCTGGTACCTCGTGAACCGGTCCATGCCCAGCACCTCGTAGTAATCCTGCTTCCCGACTCGGAATTCCCCGTCACAACGCCGCCGGTCCGCAAACTACCCCAGCCAGCGCTGAGCAGTTAGCAACAAAATCTCGCGATGCTTCGAGGTACCCCAGTCGTACCACCCAACCAGTACCAATGAGCCCTTAAAAGTCTAGAACAACGAACCCGAAAACAAGGAAAACAACCGCACTAACGCCTTCACAAGGCTACAAGAGGTGCCAACAAAACAGGCTGGGTTACTAACCACCCGAAATTTCCTCCCTGCACACAACGAACTCACCTGTCACCCACCCGGACCGCTCCTCTCCGTCACCAACACGGATCACAAGCTCGAAGTCTAACCACCATCCCGGACTACCCGTTCCGACTGTCCATCCTACCGAGGCGATGGTCAGGACTAACGTTAGGTTTCAGCTCTAAGACCTACCACAAGGTCTACCCCACAGAAAGGGCTGCGTACAGGGCCTCCTAGCCGAAAGTGACCAGTGCCCAAAACTCCGAGTAGTCGCCAGATTCCCCTTGACTCACACCTGTCCCAAAAGATCAACAATCCAAAGCGCTCCCAAACTAAGCCTCAAGGCTATGCCTTAGTCATGGGAAGCTGGTGACGAAACCCACAAGGTAAGGTCCTACCTCCGTCCTGGCACCGACGGGGTGCGACACTCAAAAAAAAAAACTAACTCTCGGTCCCAAACCGTTGCCCCTCCAAGTACCGGGCATCGAAACGAGCGGTAAACCTCCAGACCAACGGTGACACTCTCAACTAGGAGAAAATCTAAGCTCAAGGTCCGCTCAACAATGACCTCCAGGTACTGAAGACTACCCATCTGAAACCAAAAGGGTCGGAAGAGGACAAGCAACGAAAACCGCAAGAAGAGCCATGTCCAAAGTTGCCTAGGTTCACTAAACGCACTCGAGGGGTCACACGCCAACCCACCAGCAGGACAACCGAACCGACACACTTGTGCAGAAAACAGAAACCCAACTCAAAGCTTTACCACCACAACCCCACTAACAGTCACCGCTTACGCACCCTTGTGCGAAGCGAGGTACGGCCTCTCTGCCCCCAAAACGAGCCCAAACGGAGAAGATTTACTAGCCCCGGTGGTCTCCTTTCTCAACCTAAAGGGGAACCCCAAGACCCCACCACGACGATTTCTGCAACCATCGCAGTGTCTATAGTGAGAAGCCGAACTATGGGTAACAATCATAGGGGAAGAATCCTCATTCCCACCCATACCTTGCTCATGGTGCAAAAAGAAACGGCCGACTACCCGCTAAAACCCAACACCCAAAGACCTAGAAGGAACAACCTTAGACCAACGGCTGTCCAGCTACCCACGACCGACAAACAGCCGACCACTAACAAACACCGGCGGATTACTCTACCCCCAGTCGCCGTCACTAACGACGACCAACACGTCGGCAGGGGAAGGGGGTTCGAAAAACAAAAGCCGGCGCAACGATCTGCTGTGATAACAGCCGCACCAAGTGCATGAACAACGTCAGCAGGCCCACCGTGTCCCGAGCTGGTTGCTTAATCCATTGATTCCTAGCAACCATAAATACCCCGGTGGCAGCCGGCCTCGACCCCAGCCTCCACAACAACACGACTACACATGCACGACAACCATGCTAAACCTAGAAACAAAACATAACCCGTACACCCACACAACACAAGTCAGTTTTAGCCTCCTGCTAGCATAGCACTCAAACAACTATCGAGAAAAGGGACCTATAGATCCCCCCCCCCCCTCCTCGATCACCCGCGTTCTACGCTTCTATGCCATTCATTTCATTCATTTGTAGCTAAGTGAGGTATCTTTGTGGATGTCGGGCACAAACTGTTGTGATTGAAGTAAGTCTCTGATACCATCTTAATCTGTCACGCCCCGGGGGTTTAATTTCGCGGAAACGATTCACAAAAGGTATGGGTTTGGCGTGTATAATTTTTTTTGAAAAAACCTTCTTCCCCGGCGCGTGCCCAGACCCGCCGCATATACAGGATCACTCAGCAAACGGACAGAGTCTCCCCTGTATATGCACGGCGTCGCGACACATACAATGTCCAAAAACGGATGATCATTCAATCACAACGGTTCAAACATACGTCCATTCACGAAATGCTAAATAAATCTCACGGCCGGTCAGTTTAAAAGGATAAATCCACAGTTGTTGAAACGGCGCCCACCCGGCGCCCATATTTTGAAAACACCTTTCGAAAGCAACATAAACCCAGAGGTTTTGGAAAACAGTGCCCACACGACACTTAGGTTTTAAAATCCCTTTTCGAAATCCATAAATCCACAAGGTTTTGAAAACGGTGCCCACACGACACCTAGGTTTTGAAATCCAGTTTTCGCAATCTTTTCTTTGGTTTGCTCTTGATTTTCTTAAAGCGGCCGACCGAGATGAAAAAGGAATTAAATAATTCAAAAACTACCATGCCGACATCCACACCGACCCCACGAGGGTATCGAGAACCGCACCACAGTCTACCATGTAAATGAAATGCGAAGGGGGAAAAAGGAAAGTACTGTTCGGGGTCACCAGGGACCCAAGAACTCCTGCCGCGGCCTCACCGTCGCCTAACTCTCCCCCCTGGAGGACCCTGTCGCAAAGTGGGAAGTCAGCGACTAAACAATAATGATAATGACAAAGCAGGAAAGGAAGCCAAACCCAACAGTAAAACTATCCGGAGCAACCACTCGACTCACTGGAAGAGTGGCACGCGAACACATGTAACTCCTGCAACATCAGTAATGCCTGTAACACCTATACACCTTGATCTCGCCGGGCACCTATCCCGACAGATCGCACCGCTCACACCTTGGGGCACCTGACCTCGTCGGACACCTATCCCGACAGATCGCACCTTTTCCCCCACCTTTTGCTGCCTCAAACCCCACACCTACGGGGGCCCCCACCACTTCACCTTGTGGGTTAACACGGGTCGAAGACCGCTTTCCCGGAAAAGAGCACCCTTTGCGGTGGCCAAACCGCGGGTGCGCGTGTCGCAACCACGAGCTCAAAAACCCGGACACAGGACAATATCGCAAACATAGAGACCGTCAGCGTTAGTATTACAAATATGCAGTTAAACAACTATCCAAGAATACCGAGTCTATACTTAGTCTCAAAGGAACCCACAATAATGAACCAAGTACCCAAACGAAACCAACGATAATGAACCAAGTACTCCAGACGAAACCAACCATAATGAACCAAGTACCCAAAACGTAACCAACAATAATGAACCAAGTACTCCAGACGAAACCAACCATAATGAACCAAGTACCCAAAACGTAACCAACAATAATGAGCCGAGTACACACCACACGATAATCATGACAGTAACGAAAATGGGCATAAAGGGGTTCTAAGGATGTACCCACCTGAAACGCGAAGAAGGAGGTGTACGGAACTCCCGCTAAAACACTCCACCCTGTGCCCGAAAAAGCTACAGTAAGTAATGGTGTTAAAAAACCTCGTCGTGGTCAAAAACACTGAACAACGGGGCGAAACGGGCCAAAAACGGAGCTTCTGGGCTCTTTGGCAGAAGGCTGGTGCACGGTCCAGGCGTGGACCGGGTCTGCGGCCAAGGGTGGCGGCCCTCACAGACCGGGCGCACACTGTGCGGTGAACCGCCCCATCCTGGGCCGGGCCGCGCACGGGCAAAAAGGCGCGCGCCGGGTTCATCACTTCCCGGTCGCGGCGCAGCACCGGGCGCACACTGTGCGGTGAACCGCGCTTGCGGGCTGGGCCGGCGCACGCAACCGTGCACCGGGTCTGCGCCCCCAGGCCGCGGGGCGTGCGCCGGGTGCACGCCCAGCGTGTGGACTGCGCACTTGCGGCCCGGTCTGGCGCACGCAGCTGTGCGCCGGGTTCACGCCCGCAGGTGGCCGATCCGTGCGCCGGGTGCACGATCGGCCGGTGGACCGCGGCTGAGGGAGCCGTACGGGATGAACAGTAAGTTTCCCGTTTCGCGTTTTCTCTCCGTTTTCGCTCCCGTGCGATACCGGCGACGACCCCGCGAACATTGTAACGGCGGCGGCGGCCTCCCGTCTAACAACGACGGCGGCGGCCTCCCGTTCGACACCACGCCTCGCACGCAACACAACAAGAAGGAAAACCCTAAATCGAAAAAGATAACCGGGAAGGCCCGAACCGTTTACCTTGTTTTCGCCGGTGAGGGAGGAAGGAAGAGGATCGTCCCGCTCTCGTTCGCCGGGTTCCGCAGGGCGTGCGATCGTCCTTCCTTCTCCTCGTCTCCGTCTCGGTTCCTCACTCCCTCGGTTGAAAAGAGAGGAAATACCGATTGGGGTTTTATTTTCCCCTTCCCTTTCTTAACAGGGCCGCCTTAAACCCTAGCCGTCAAGGGAAAAACCCTAAATTAACCGAAATCAAAACCGACGGCTAAGATTGTCCCGAAAAGCGTGTCAATCACTCGCACGGATCCCGGAGCACCCTGAAAGGGGCCTAAACTTCAAAAATTTATTCTGGGAGATCCGGGAGTCGGAATTCGAATCCGATCGCGTCTCCGTTCACCGTTTTGCGAGCTCTAACACCAAAAATTATCCGCAAGTTCCGACAACCAACCCAGAATTTCTCGAATTTCAACCCCTCCATAATCAACTGAAAACATTCGGTTAGGACCCAAGATGGAAAACCGGAAGGTTGAAGTATCCCCACATAAATAAAATAACCCAGTGCCATAAACCGATGAGAATTCCGATCACAGCAGGTTCCCCGTCCGATTGCCTCGAAGAACGTGTCGGCCACTTAACACGGATTCCGATGCGCCACTCAAAGGCAAACGCTTTGACCCCCATTTCGGGAGATCCGTAAATCGGAATCCGAATCCGTTCGCTTTGCCGCCCTCCGTTCTTCGAGCTCAATCGCAGAAAAATACTGGCGGCCCCGGTCAGTCCATTACAGAAAACGGTGGAAAGTTTACCTATCAGTCCCGTCAACAAAAAAAAAGGAAGGTACACAAGGGCAAGGGAACGCCAGGACTCTACAAGACAATAGGGTTCCTCCCAAGGCAGTCCCAACATATAGTGTAGCGATCAGAAATGGTCTAACTAGATATCCCTGAAATCAAGCCTATCTCCTCATGGAAGAAAGAAGGGGAGTGACAAATAGTGGTTCATCATGTGTATCAAGTAATAACTCCACCTGGGTGTAATCATCATGCTAAATCATAATCCAACCGCACATGCCCATAACCTGCTAATCACCCTCACATGAATCATCCACCTATGCCTGACCAAAAATCCTCAAGTGGTACCCTCCCACAAGACGCCTCACAATATCACAATATGAAAGTACATCCCCCTCCCTTATGCAAGGTTAAATGCTAAAACGATGTCCATGAAGCATGTATAAGTTCCAACATGTCAAGTTTCCAATATAATGTTTTCCATATGATAGGCTCACAATTATCTAGTTAAGCATGCATGTCCATTAGGTGACCATTCAACATGTCCAATAAAGGGGATCACTCTAATATTCCTAGTGGGTATATCAGAAAAGAGGAGTAAAGCAACCACCCACATCGAGCGCTAAACCCTGATCCCAACAGCGAAGTCCGCGCCCGGTCTCAACGATCACCACGGTGCTGCACAAAAATACCCCAAAAGAACAAGCACAATTAATCCACCATGCTCACACCAAAATCTGTCCCAAATACAATCAGTCCACAATTTTGCCTTTTTCACCTGCGAGATCTGCTCGAGAAATTCCAGGAAAAAATACCGTCACGATCCTCGCGACGAACCGGTCGAAACGAGTACCTGCACGTTCCCACACGAGTTTTCTACGCTGAGATCCAAAATTGACAAGAGAACTACCCCGAACAATACATCCACCCAAAACTGTGCTACAAAGTTCTGTAAAAAGGGGTTTCTCACCTTCGGGGAAAATTCCAGAAAATCCAAGAAAATTCAGAGAGACTCCTTGCGATGCGTAGATGCAAATTGCCTTTTGAATCACCTCAATCCGATGTCTGGTTGCGGAGATATCGCCGAAATACCGAACCGCTGTCCAAAACTCCATCACAGCAAAAGAGGTCACAAGATGATCCGAAAAACCCATGAAAACCTCGGGATGGGAAAAACCAGCAAACGCGGAAAACGTAGCCCTACCTGTCGTGAAGACGATGGCGCAAGAATCGCTGAAAAAGAGTGCCGGGGTAGCTCGGGAGAGTCCGTGCACTGAAATGCGACGAAGGGAATCACAAGGGAACGAGCGTCGCGCCGCGCCGTAAAATCCAAACCTCGGAGTGCAGCTCCTCACAAGGTCGGCTAAGGCTTGCGAGACGAGTCTCACATCGCCTGGTGCTTGTGAGTGTGCTTGAGCCTGACGTGGACGTCAGGGCTTAAAGGGGGGAAGAATGTGACACCCCAGAATTTGGATTAGTCCTCTATATAAATGATATAATAGGACTAAATCTCTAACCCGGCTATAGCATTTTGGATGGTAGCAAGATCCAAGAGGAACATGAGAGTTAAGTGTGCTAGAGCTAGAGTAGTTCTAGGATGGGTGACCCCCTGGGAAGTGGGGCGTCACAAAAACGGACTACCCACTTGTCATTTTTGAGCACCGGACACTGTTCACGCCGGAACAGTGTTTCCGGCGGCGGCGGCAGCGGCGGAGCGGCCGCCGGCAGCGCGGCGGACGGAGGCGCGGGCCGCCCGGTCCACGCGGCAGGCGTGCACCGGGGGCTGGACGCGTGGCGGCTCAGGAGTGGGCCGGTCCGCGGGGCGCGGTCTACGGAGAGTACGGGGCGCATGGTGCACCGGGGGGTGGACACGTGGCATCATCCTAGAGGTGGGTTCACGGCGGTTGGTCTACGTAGTATTCGGGATGGCTCATGGTTTATGGTGCACCGGGCTTGGACACGTGGCAGGTTTCTATTGGTTCGGTCCACGTGATTTCGTGCACCGGGTTCACTAGGAAGAGGCATGACACGTGGCATTCACCTATTGGTTGGTCAACTGTGCGCGGCAGGGGTGGCAGGCGGCGGCGTCAGGCGGGCACGTGGGCGCGGCAGGCGGGCGCTGACCGGGTGCGTGCCACGTGTCGTCGTCCGCGGGTGGCCACGCGGCGCGACGCGTGCGGCGGGATCGGCTGTCGCCTGTTTGGCGGGCGACGTGGAGGCCCAGGATGGATTCGGGCGGCTACAGTGTTCGCGCGCGGGGATTTCGGGCTGCTACAGTGCGCGCCCGAAAACCCCCAGCGCCCGGAAATTGGGACTAAATGGGTATTAAGTGATTTGTTTCCTGCAATGTATAAAAGGGCCGAGTTCAACTGAAGAGAACTTTCTCCCTGTTCCTCCTTTCACAGTGCCACCTTCACGAGTTTTCTTCATCTCCCTGGGACGGATCCATCTGCAGAGTTCCAGATTTTTCAGCGGCACGCATCCCGAGGTTACCATTTTTACGGCGCGGCGCGACGCTCGTTCGTTTGTGGTCTTCTTCGTCGCGTTTTGGTGCGAGGACTCCCCCGGCTTACCCCGAGCACCTTTTTCTGTGATTCTTGCGCCGTTGGCTTCACGACAGGTAGGGCTATGTTTCCCTTGTTTACTGGTCTTTCCCATTCCGAGCTTTTCATGGGTCTTTCGGATCATCTTGTAACCTCTTTTTCTGGGCGGAGTTCTGGGACAGCGGCGCAGTGTTTTGGTGATATCTTCGCGCACAGGCATCGGATTGGGGCGATTCAAGAGGCGATTTGCATCTACACATCACGAGGAATATGCCCAAATTTTCTTGGAATTTTCTGAATATTTCTCGAAGGTGAAGAATATCTGTGAACAGTAGTTATTGCTACAGTTTTTGAGAGTAGTTTAATTCGAGGTGGTTCCCTTGTCGGAATTGTTTCTCAGTGTAGGAAGCTCGGAATTGGACGTGCAGGTACTCGTTTCGAAGGTATCGACGCGAGGATTGCTGTGGTATTTTTATTGGATTTTTCTGGGCACTTGCAGCAGGTGAAATAGGCACGGCTTTGGGACTGATTTTCAGATTGTGTATGTTTGGTTAATTTTGGAATAAAAGTGTAATGTTAAGCCTTATTGTTGTACTCAGGGGTGTTTTCAGCTGTTTGAAGCCAAGGCTTGCGCGACTTGTACAGATGGTGTTATGTTGGCAGATTTTGGACCCGGGGCGTCTACCCACTTCACCGACTTCAGGTTTGCCTTGGTTTAAGCACTTCAGGTGGGTAAGCTTGTTATCAGTAATTGTTTAAGGCAATGTTTATGCTGTGGCAAATATAAGTCCACTTGTGGGGATGTCACCCCTCTATGACTGATGCATGCATGTGTAGGGTACATGGGTTGTGTTGGTAAGTAGGTAAGCTTGTTAATGATATTGGTATAAATGATTGCAAGAATAGTATTTATGAGGTATACTGAGGACTTGCATGACTTGGACATCTATGTGATGACTAGTGTAAACTTACCTAGGATAATGTTACCCTATGAGATTATGTAACATGCCATGTTAGCACATAGCCTTTCTTGTGGTGGGATTATGCTTTGGGACAGGATTTCGTAGCTATGTGCGGATTTGTACTCTGAGGAGTTATTATGATCATTCTATTAATGAACCCTGAGTTGTGGACAGGTCTAGTTTTGGGATTCCGGCATGTTGTTTATTCCTAATGGAACTATTATTATGCTTTACCCCCTTTTATTTCCTTGAGGACATTTGCATGCTTGTATGGTCATGTAGTTAGGCCATCTTTTACTGCTGCACTACTTATTGGAACTTGACTTAGGAGAAACCATGCTTTTCCTTTCTCCTTCTTGTTAGTCAGGTGGTCAGTGTTGCTCGGGTTCGAGCAGGGGGTCTGGGTAGTGTAGTCGGGACATCGTGTCTGGGCAGGTTGATTTAGTTGTGGGGCTTTGCGGCAACCGCGGATATTAGGCGGTTGACCGGATGTTTCTCTATGCACCAGATTTGGGTGTCGGTTTTCTCTAGTGGATGGAGTTTCCCACTTATCGTTCAGTTGCATCCGATTGAGGTCGGGTCTTTCCTTGGTGGTTGAGTATTCCCACTTTGATCAGATTAATGATCAAGTCCTGCTGTTTCGTGATACTGATGATGTTGATGACAGAGATGCTTTACTCGTGTGGGTAGCTCCCCTCGAGTGCCGCTCCGGAGTAGGCTTCAGACCGTGTTGGGTTCCGGTCAGACCGTGTTGGGTTCCGGTCAGACCGTGTCGGGTGCCGGTCAGACCGTGTTGGGTTCCGGTCATTTGGACAGTGGATATACTGAGTTCGAGAGATTGGTGACAGAGCAGGCAGTACCGGGTTTTATACCGGTTCATTCGATTGAGTTTGTTTCGGTCAAATACTTTTATTGTTACACTCGTGCCTGGGGGCCGAGTGCAGACTGGTAGTTGAGTTTAGATCAGTGCTTGTATTGTTGAGAGCCGTCTGGTTGACGGTGGTCCCGTGTTGTTGCGAGTACTTTGACCGCTGTGTGAGAGGTTGAGCATCATGATTCTATCCGTTCTGAGAGAGAGCGTGGATTTTGACCATAGCCTGCATGATCCTCTACTCGATAGTGAGTTAGTCCGTTTGGACACCCTACGTAATTCCTGCCCGTCAGCGGGAGGTGGTTGTAGGTGGGCGCAGGTTTGACTGGACCAGGTGTGGCAGTCAGCTCGATTGGGTCGATGGTGCACTTCATGTGCTAGTGGTTGCATACCACTGTTTGGTTCTCCCCCTTTTAGCCTTTAGTTAGGGGCAGGGTAGCTGTTGATAGTCTCCAACTTACTCATTTCAGTCTTATGACTTGGGTTAGTTTTTGTCTCTTGATGACTTGGTGGGCAGACCGTCGGGTCTGGCGGTGGTACCCACTGAGAACTCCCTTTTTGGAGTAGTTCTCACACCCTTTGGGGGTTTCCCCCCCCCTCTTTCTCTCCTCTCCTTTGTTTTGCAGAGTCTTGCGGGTGTTGCCGACTCTGCGGTTGTTGATCGAGGCGAGGGAGTCGCGAGCTAGATCCCTACCCGTCGTTGGAGAGCAGCGGTACCCTTCAGAGGAGATCATCTGTACTTTAGTTGTTTCTTTTTCCTCTTTTGGGAGACTATTGTAGTGAGGATATTTTGTATTGAGAGACTGTACACTGTTGTATATATTGGGGTTACCTCCCGGTTGGGTTTAGAGCTTGTACTTGAGGATATTGTATTATTATTATTTTTGGGAGGCAGACGGTGTTGTTTCATTCCCAGTTGTACAGTGATTGATTTTAGTTACAGCAGATTTTCATTTATAGCTCTGATATCTGTTTAGTTATAGTACTTTTCTTGCAGGTAGGACGCTTCGCCTATGCGGGTTGGCATAGGTGGCGGATCTGTTTGGCGGGCCCGGGTCGCAGTTTCGACCCCGGGGCGTGACACACACATTCACACAGTTTTCACATCATCATTGTTCAAGTGCTCTCTAAACTCTCTCCCCCTTTTTGTCACAAACTAAGCCAAAATTACAAAAACTTAAGGAGAGTTAAGAAGTTTAAAATCAAGAAAATCCTGAGAACTAAAACTAAGAGTAAGTCCTAAAAACTCAAAAACCTGCACAAGAAAAGGTTAAAAATCTGCACAAGAAAAAGAATAAAAGGAAGGAATCAGTCATCAGATTCGGAGTCTTCAGAGCTCGTGCAGCCCATCTTAGAGAACATCTTTTTCACCAGCTTGTTCATTGAATTGACCTTCTTAGTTATGGTAATATGAGCTGCCATGATGAGCTCCAGCTCATTGGAAATTCTCGTCTGTGCCTTCGAAATCTGTTCCTGCTCAAAAGATAATCGTTGTTGTTCTTTGTAGATGGAAGAGACTGATGCTTCATCCGCTGGTGTGGGTGCTGGTTGTGATGGTGATGCGGAAGTGCCGGTACTAGGTTTCGTTCCGCATGGAGGAACTGGAGTGACATGAGGCAATTTGTGAAGGGACTTGACAATGGTGGATTCATCGATCATGCCCAAGCAGTGATGATAAGTTGTTGAACTAATATCAACTTGAAATCTCTTTAAGATCCTCATTATAATCAATGGAAATGGGATCCTTTCAGTGGGATGAGGATGCTCAACATATCTCGTCATTCTATTCCAAATAATGTATGGAATGTTGATATTTAATCCCATTGCCTCTGACTGATGTCCTAAGAGATACAAAAACAACATTCGATCCCATCTCAAGACTTTCGTCTGCATATTTGGAAGGATATTGTAACAAGTGATGAAGTTTAGAAACCGATACTCAAGACGAAGTTCTTTGGATTTGATAGACTTCTCCGTTGATTGAGTTCCCTCCAAACATATTCCCTTTATGACCATTTGCCACATCGTGTTTGTCAAAACCTTTCCCTTCAGGTAATTAACTCCTGTCTTGCTGGCTTGCATTCCCAATACCTCGGCAATTAACTGTGGTGTGATTTTAAACCTCGTGCCTTGGATATTCGTGTAAAACTCCATCGGACCATTTTCATTTTCTCGAAGGTGCCGTGCATTTGTATAGAAGGTCCTCACGAGATGTAGACAGTTTCCAAGCATTTCTAGGAATCGGCATACATGAATAAGGTTTGCTTGTTCAATCAGAACACCAAACTCGGGGGAGTGATCTCGTAGAGCCTCAATATTAACATGCCTCTCGCCAATGCACTCACGATTCTCAAATGCCCTTAGGCGATCCGCATTAACGAACACTTGTTCCTTACGAGGTGGAGAGTCAGGAACTATTTGCGTGTCAATATCAGCGTCTCGTCGGAGTCCAGAGCGTCTAGTTACTCGTTTTCTTTTCACAGAGATGGTTGGTGTAGCCATAGGCGCTTTCCCTGTGTCCATGGGTTCCCTTTCCTTTTGATCCATCGGAAGCTTTTTCCTTTTGAACCTTCAGACGCCTTTTGTTCAGGCAATGAGTCATCATCATCTGTCAATTCAGTCCAATCTATCTCTTGACAATCTGCTTCCACTTCTGTGTCGCTGATCATAAGAAACTCACCTTTTTGTTGTGTTTTCTTAGCTCTCTTTAATTTGTTTGTGGCCCGAGTGTGTACCATGGCAACTAGCAGGAAGAATGATCCATGAAAACGTCATTGTCGCTATTTGTTGTGAAAAAGGAAATCCTGTGAGCAACAACTCAGGAACACGAAAAAATTGTTAATTTTCAGAAAATTAGAAGAATTGTACCCAAACAATCATTATCGTGTAGAGAGACTAGAATCAAATTAGTTTTGCAAAAGGAAATTTTAAAAATAGATCAATTGCATGATTTTGGAAAATTCCCATTATATGCCCTAAAACCGAATTCTTTGAAATCGAAGACCAAAAATCCGTTTATCTTGAGAATACCTAGCATATAATCAAAACTAATCTACCCAGAGTTCTTATTTCAAAAGAAATTTGATCAAAAACCATCCACAAACGAAATTGATACAAGAAATTCATCACGTTTTGAGGAGGAATAAGAAAAACTATGAAAAACCGAGATTTTGATCAATAAAACTTACTTGGAGTTGAAGAACTTGAGTTTGAAAGCTTCCAAGATGGATGAAATCTAGAGAGAGAAGCTCTGGAAACTTTGGAACAAAAGATTGGAGTAAATGAAATCAAAACCCTTTTGTTCTTTATAAAACCCTAGCCGCGATCCGGATCAGTTCATGATTGCGATCCGGATCGGCTACCCGCTAGTGAAAAACTGCGTTCGGGATCCGGATCGGCAGGTCCAATCCGGATCGTCTGCCCGCAGAAGAATATCTGCGTTCGGGATCCGGATCGGCAGGTCCAATCCGGATCGGCTCCAACTTTTTTCTTTAGAAAATTTCAGAGAAATTCAAGAAAAACTAGAAAAAGATTGTGAGCACTTTTGTGTATCAACTTTAAACAAAAATGCATCGTTTCATACAACAAGAAATAGATTATACCAAATCTATCAATAACATCCAACAAACGAAACGAAAATTTATAAAAATTAAATCCCTTAAAGTTGAACAACTTCAATTACATCTAACTTGATCTTATGAGTAATGCCTTTATCAAATCATCAATTTGGTAAAGAAAATGAAATACAAAGATCAATAGATGTCTAACATCCCCGATAAGTTAGATAATATATCTAGTCAATTTATTGAAGAGCGTGGCTCTTTGAGCATCTTTCATTAAAAATCCCACCTTATACCAACCTTGAAATTTTGACAGAGTCAAGTATTTCAACATGCATTTTATTTAATCAAACTTGAAAAACCTTGCTTGGTATTCATGTGGTAGCTGCACACAGTACTCGGACGACCGAGGTGGTAGCTCTTTCCTCCATGTGGTGGTAGTTTTCACACTCCTCATTGGGATGTAACTCTTTCCACATCTTTTGAGCATTTTACTTTTTCTCTGACTCCCCCTCAATTGGCTATCAATTATTTAAGATATAAAGTATTTAGCCAAATATTGATCTCGATTTCATACTCGACTAAACAGTCAAATAAGATAAAAACTATACCAAGAGATCATCGAGAGAGAAATTGACTTTGATCAAAACAAAGATGAGTTAATTGACATAAATGATCATTGCATCAAATGAAATATTATGATATCTAAAGCATAATAGATTTCTAAATATATAAAAGGATGCAAGTAAAGTCAATAATACACATGCTCAATTAATGTACTATGTATAAACATAGATAAAGAACAAAAACACAAAAACAAAACCTAACCTAAGCAAAAGTTTCAAAAAGAAGTTTACTTCAAGGAAAGCATTCCAATTGCTTTACGCAAATGAATAAAACAGTTTTTGATCCAAAGGTTTTGTTAAGATGTCAGCTAATTGATCTTCAGTTGAAATATATGAAAGTTGAAGAGTATTTGATTCAACTAGCTCTCTAAGAAAATGATATCTAAGTTCAATGTGTTTTGTTCTAGAGTGCAACACAGAGTTTTTGGAAATGTTTATAGCACTAGTGTTGTCACAAAGAATTGTTACCGAAGATGCTGAAATCCGGAAGTCGCTCAACACACTTTTCATCTAAATGAGTTGGGTTGAACAACTACCCGCTGAAATGTATTCCGCTTCGGCAGTCGAGAGTGCTATGCAATTCTGCTTTTTACTGTGCCATGCAATAAGGCAATGGCCAAGATAGAAGCATGCACCACTCGTGCTTTTCCGATCATCCACTGATCCTGCCCAATCGGCATCTGAGTATCCAATAATATCCAGACTAGTTCCCATAGGATACCAAATTCCGAAATTAATTGATCCTTTGATGTATCCGGATGATCCTTTTCACCGCTTTCAGGTGAACCTCCTTTGGTGCAGATTGATATCTCGCGCAAATCCCAACACCAAAAGATATATCCGGGCGACTAGCCGTGAGATAAAGTAGACTTCCAATCATACTTTGATACAGTTTCTCGTCTACATTCTCACAATGAGATTCACTTCCAAGTCCCTTGTGGCTAGTTCCCATTGGAGTCGGAAAATCCTTCGAATTTTCTAAGTCAAACTTTTTAACCAACTCCATTGCATACTTGGATTGACACAAGTGAATACCTTCATCATTTTGTTTGATTTGTAATCCAAGAAAATAAGTCAATTCGCCCATCATGACATCTCAAATTCGCTTTCCATGGTCTCCGCGAATTTAGAAGCATCATTATCTCTTGTTGCGCCAAATACTATGTCATCGACATATATTTGTGCTACAATGAAATTGTTTTGATAATGCTTCACAAAGAGAGTCCTGTCAGCTCCCCCTCGAGTATAGCCCTTCTCCAAAAGGTGCTTTGTCAACCTTTCGTACAATGCTCGCGGTGCTTGTTTCAGACCGTAAAGAGCCTTTTTCAAACGAAAAATATGGTTAGGTTGTTTATGGCTACAAAACCTTTCGGTTGAGCCACATAAACTTCCTCATTTAAAAACCCATTTAGAAACGCGCTCTTAACGTCCATTTGAAATAATTTGATTTTAAAATGACAAGCAATAGCAAACAGTATACGAATGGACTCGAGTCTAGCTACAGGGGCGAAAGTTTCATCAAAGTTTATACCTTCTACTTGAGAGTAGCCTTGAGCAACTAATCGTGCCTTATTCCTGATGATAGTACCATCCTCATTTTTCTTGTTCTTGAAAATCCATTTCGTACCTATCACATTATGTTGCTTTGGAGGCTTCGTTAATTCCCAGACTTTGTTTCGCTCAAATTGATGGAGCTCTTCCTGCATTGCTTCAATCCAGTAGTCATCCTGAAGAGCTTCATCTATATTCTTTGGTTCGATTAAAGATACGTAGCAAGCGAATCCACAAACTAACTTCCTCCGAGTTCTAACTCCTTCTTGTGGGTCTCCAATAATATTCGATTCCGGATGATCCTTGGAGATGCGTAACGTTTGAGGTAACGGAGTACTCGGAGGTATATGAGACGATTCCTGCACATCAGATAAACTTGAAGAACCATTAGATGCATCATTAATATTGGAAGTATTATCATGAGAAGATGCATTGGCAGGTGTGTCATCATCAAGAGAGATATCGAGGGTAGATTTTTCAGATGCAAAGTGAAAAGCTTCATCTACTTTAACATTTATAGATTCTACAATCGTTTTAGATTCCATGTTAAATACCCGATATGCTCTGCTATTTGTAGAATAACCCAAAAAGGTCCCTTCGTCACTTCGAGAATCGAACTTACCAAGATTTTCGCGATCACGCAAAATAAAACATCGACTCCCAAAGATCCGAAAGTATTTGATATCCGGTTTTCTACTAAACCACAGCTCATATGGTGTATTTAAAGTTCCTGGGCGCAAATACACTCGATTTATGACATAGACAGCGGTGTTCACAGCCTCAGCCCAAAAATATAGCGGTAAATTCCGGCTATGAAGCATCACACGTGCCATCTCTTGAACAACCCTGTTTTTGCGCTCAACAACACCATTCTGCTAAGGTGTATAGGGTGCCGAGAATTCATGTTTTATGCCGTTGGAAGTGCAAAAATCAATGAATTTGGAATTAATGAATTCTCCACCTCTATCACTTCTAACACGAATGATCTTTTCATTCTTTTCAATCATAATACGATGGCAAATCTCATGAAAAGAATCAAACGCATCAGCTTTCTCTTTTAAAAATGCTACCCAAGAATACCGAGAGAAATCATCAACCAATAAGAAAATATACCATTTACCTCCCAAAGATGGTTGACGGGTCGGCCAAAAGAAAGAAAAAATAGTCTACATAAACTACACAACATTTAATCGTAGAACGATTAAAGACAAGGAAGGATTTCACATTTGCATACCCAAACCTTTTGAGTTTTGGAGTATGTTGGCAATGGTTGAGAAATTTTCCTTGATGAAGACGTCTTGTATGATTGATCTTTTTCTTTTGTCATCGTCTTGTTTGAAGTACTACCAATGTTCTTTTCTTTTGAAAAGTCCTTCTTTGAATTCCGGGGAGTGAACTTATTGGTAGCAGTTGCAAGATGTGGTTGATTTGATCTTTGAGCTCCAATCTTGCAATTTCTTTCAATGTGCCCTGCAAAATTACAACGAAAACATACCTTTGTGCTTGACGATTCCGAAGAGGATGAAGTAGGCTTGTTGTCGTTGGTTGTCGTGAATTCCGGTGTCGGAGGAGGAGATACCGACTGAGGCACAAAGACTGTCCCAACCGAACTAAAATTGTCTTCAGTTCGATTGTATCCGAGGCCGAACTTGTTAGATTGACCAAGACCAAGAAGCTTATCCAACTTACTCCTTCCTGATGAAAAATGCTGCAAGTCATCCTTGAGTTGGATAATGGTCTCTGTCATTTCCAATTTTTCCTGTCGGGCCTCGCCGTAGAGCTTCAAGAAGTAATTCGCTTTGTTCACCACATCTATATAATTCTTCTCGAGTTGCTCATTGGACTCTTGAAGGGAAACATTTACTTTTATCAGATTTTCCCTTTCCACTTCAAGAGCGTTTGAGAGAGAAGTTGCCCTTTTTGCTTCTTCTTCGAGATCATGCAATCTCCCTCTCAAACTCTTGTTTTGTTTAGCCAGTTTCTTTGAATCCCGTAACAGTCTGTGGTAGGCTAAAACAAAATCTTCACATTCCGAATCATCTGATTCATTGTCCGTTGCATTCTTTTCAACAGTGGAGATGGACAGCAAGTCGGATGTACTTGTCATTAAGCACATGAACGGTGAAGATGTGGACGCGTGGAATGCCGTTGCGCTTTCTTCTTCATCACTTGAGGATGACTCATTTGACGTTGAGTTGTCATCCCAAGTGACGGCTTGCATCACTTTCTTCTTCGACGGATTCTTAGTTGGACACTCCGTTGAGATATGGCCGTATCCTCGGCACTTGAAGCATTGGACTTGTCCTTCTGAACTTTTCTTATCCTTTGAAAAGTTCTCTTGCTTTCTTGACTTGTAACTTGAAATACCCTTGCCTTTCTTCGACTTTCCGAAGGATGGAGATTTACTTGAATTACCCCTTCGAAAGTTGCGGCGAAACTTCCTTGTTAAGAGAGCGAGTTGCTTCTCAAAGTCCTCCATAGATAGTTTCTCGTCATCGTCTGAGGAGGATGAATCCGTGTCTTCTTCCTTAGTTGTTTTCAACGCATAACATGAAGACTTAGAAGATGATGCTTTTCCAGAAGAATAGTTAGTAGTAAATGTCATTTCATAAGTTTGTAATGAACCAACTAATTCTTCTACACGTATTTCGTCCGGGTGTTTAATAGTTTCAATGGCTGTAACCTTTGGGCGAAATCGTTCAGGAAGAGTTCTTAAGATCTTTCTTACAACCTTAAATTCTGGAATCTTCTCTCCCAGGTTAGCACATGAATTTACGATATCTTGCAATCGTGTATAGTAGTCCGTGAAAGATTCATTTTCTGCCATAAAAATGGAGTCAAATCTGCTCATAAGCATTTGCAGCTTTTGAATCTTCACGAGGTTAGTTCCCTCATGTGTAACCTGAAGAACATCCCAGATTTCTTTCGCAGTCTCACATGCCGAGAAGCGAGAGAATTCAGTTTGAGATAAGGCATTAAAAATAGCATTAATTCCCTTGCCATTGTAAGAAGATGAATCTAACTCTTCCTTGGTCCATTTCGACCTAGGTTTTAAGGTGCGAACATCAGAAATAATTTCAGTTGGATTAGACCATCCTAATTCAATTGATTGCCACACCCTTTCGTCGATGGAAATTAAAAAGGCTTTCATCCGTACTTTCCAGTACGCATAATTTGTTCCATCAAAGAAAGGGGGTCGATTGATGTTTCCACCTTCAACCATTGTTTACAACCCTATTCCCTCTCTGATACCAATTGTTGGGTTATATGTAATATGGATCTAAATAGGGGAAAAAACACCTAGAGGGGGGTGAATAGGTGTAAACAATAAACACTCAAAAAATCATTGCGCAATAAAACCCAATGCGGAAATAAAAATGAACACGCAAGATTTTTACGTGGAAAAACTCCAAACCGGAGTAAAAAACCACGGGACCGATAACACGGTGAAATCCACTAGAATTAAACACGTACAAGGTGATTTACCGTACACACTTACGACTCAACCTTTTCCATACGCTCCTAGAGAATCTTCTCCGCTCGTTCCACGATGCTTCTCGAATCCACGATCTGCGCCCAACGCCGAATCCACGGCGTCCAACGTCGAGTCCACGACGTCTGACCGAATCCACGGTCTTCACCCAGTAGTACGCTTCGAATCCACGAACGTACCTCGCTCCGAATCCACGAGAGCGGTTGAACCTTGAATCCACAAGGACACGCGAATCCACGCGCCGATTTTGGAGTAAATCGTTGTTTTTTTGGGTGGTGATGATCCGCCGAATACTTAGATCAAAGATAGATAGGAAATACCATCTAAGTATTCATTAGTTTGATTCAACTCAAGATGTGAGTATGAAAACCTAGAATCAAACTAATCAATATAGATGAAGAAACATAGAGTAATATCTAATGATTTCCTTTCTTCTCTATATGTGGATCTAGGGCCGTATAAGATGATATTTGAATATGACGGCTCTATTTTGGATTATCGGCTTCTCGGCTTGAAAAAGAATCATAGGGTCTATTTATAGGTTAGAAACCCTAGGAAGGAGATAAGAATCAAAAACCTACCATTTCTGAAAATTTTACGGACGGCGATCCGGATCGGATTAGCTGTGATCCGGATCGTCGTAACGAGTCAGACAATTCCAGAAAAACGAAGGTTCGGGATCCGGATCGAAGTGCTTGATCCGGATCGTTCATACAGTTCACCAAACATCAACGTTCGGGATCCGGATTGCGAAGCCTGATCCGGATCGTTCAAGGAAAATGGTAAACTCAATGTTCGGGATCCGGATCAAGAGAAGCTGCGATCCGGATTGAACTGGTGTATGAACGAACCACCTTCGGGATCCGGATTGAACAATCTGATCCGGATCCTGAACATGTCCTATGTCCAGTTTTTAATTTTTATGCAATGAAAAATTCTTCCAAGTGTTTCTACACTACAAGAAGTATTCGGATCACCAAAAATATTTAGTTAAACATACATGATCCTTTTGAATTCTTCTTTCTTGAGATTGAGTTAAATGATCCAACCTTCTTCACCTTCAATCTTCAAGACTTGAACCTTTCACGAAATTACGCCAACTCAAATTCCGTAACATGGTGATCTTGAGTTTATCCGTTCTGAGCGAGAGCATGGATTTTGACTATAGCCTGCATGAGCCACTACTCGATAGCGATTTTGTCCGTTTGGACGCCCTACGTAATTCCTGCCCGTCAGCGGGAGGTGGTTGTAGGTGGGCGCAGGTTTGACTGGACCAGATGTGGCAGTCAGCTCGATTGGGTCGATTGTGCACTTCATGTGCTAGTGGCTGTATACCATTATTTGGTTCTCCCCTTTTTGAGATTTATATAGAGGCATGGTAGTTGTTGAGAGTCTCCAGCTTCCCTATTTCAGTATTTACTGCTTTGGTTATCTTATGCCTCTAGTGGACTTAGTGGGCAGATCGTCGGGCCTGGTGGCGGTACCCACTGAGGACTCCCTTTTTAGGTGTAGTTCTCACACCCGTTGGGGGTTTTCCCCCTCCCCTTCTTTTCTCTCCTTTGTTTTGCAGAGTCTTAGCGGGTGTTGCGGATTCTGCGGTTGTTGTTCGAGGCGAGGGAGTCGCGTGCTAGATCCCTACCCGTCGTTGGAGAATAGCGGTACCCCTTCAGAGGAGATCTTCAGTAGATTAGTTATTTCATTTTTCCTCTTTTGAGAGACTGATGTAGTGAGGATATATTATGTATCGAGAGACTGTACACTGGTGTATTTATTAGAGATACCTCCCGGTTGGGTTCAGAGCTTGTATATAAGGATATTGTATTATTATTATTTTGGGAGACGGACATTGTTGTATTATTTCCAGTTGTACAGTGATTGGTTTTAGTTATACAGCAGATTTTTATTTATAGCTATGATATCTGTTTAGCTGTAGTACTTTTCTTGCAGGTAGGACGCTTCGCTTATGCAGGTTGGCATAGGTGGCGGATCTGTTGGCGAGCCCGGGTCGCAGTTTCGACCCCGGGGCGTGACAGATTAGGTTGGTATCAGAGCCTAGGTTGTAGGTCATGGTGGACTTAGAAACCCTAGGCTTATGGTTTGACCCTTGGTTGGCTTCGTGAGAGTCGTGACTTTTAGCGAGAGTCCTGATTGAGTTTTATACCTCTCCCAAGGGACGGGATGAGTGATTGACATGTTTATTCTCCTAAGTGATTATGTTGGCTGCAGACAACGTAATGTTGTGGAACGGGTGACATGCTTTAGATTTTCGCTGGATTGGGTCGAGTGGCTTTTGTGTGCTGATTTGCAGTTTCGTCGTGGCGAGCGGTGCCTCCCCGACGCTGGGTTTTGACCAGTGTGCATCCTGTCATAACAGTTGAGCTTGAGCGGTTGGTTTTGGGCCGGATACCCGGATTGAGGTCAGAGAACTCCGGACCCAGATGACAGGATTGTCAGAGGCTTATCAGCGGCAGAGTGAGCAGCTGGTCTTGGTAACACAGTTGTCGGGACACTGAGTAACCCCCTCTGTGCCAATGTATAGTGTCGAGGCACCGAGGCAGGGTGGATAGTTGACGGCAGAGGAGCTGTCACGCCCCGGAACCCGGGCTCGCCAACAGATCCGCCATGCACACGGGATTTCCCGAGTACACGAAGCGCTGGTAACCTGCTCCGATATAATATGAACAATAATAGAGCATAATACAGAGCTGAAGTAGAAGAACCACATAGTATCTCAGACTGGAACTACAAATAAAGCTGTAATAAGTACAATAATCTCCCAGCTCACCAAAATAGTACAACCAGCTGGCGAAAGCCAGACCTAAAATAAAAGAGGAATACCACAGTCTGAGTAAAGGGTGCAGCATCTATTTAACAGCTCTCAGTCTCCCAGGAGATCTATCTATTCAGCGATCCCCTTACCTCGATCAGCTGCCGATGGTCTAGCAGCTCCCGCAGACGACTCTGCAAAATAAAGGAGAAGGAGGAAACAGAAAATAACAATGGGGGTGAGAACTACCAGGTAAACCAGTAGCCTCCCCTAGTGGGTAAAACCTCAACTCTGACGCACCCACTAGGACTAGTAGAGGCAAAGGGAAAAAGATGAAGTGGTAAGGTACATAAGGTACTGAAATAGGGAACTACCACTACTAGCATGCCTCTAAATGCGATACCGAAAGAAATGATTGTCTGAATGCATCAGGAAACAGTGTCTGACCAAATAACCCAATCTAGTACCACCAGTAAAACTGGTATTGCCTGCTTAGCGGAATCTGCACACACGGCTCGAAACCGCGGGATCGGCTCACACGGCTCGCATCCCAAAATAAGTATCAGACCGGCACACACGGCTGGGTCCAAAAAGAAAGCCTACCTCCGGAGTGGCACTCGAGGGGAGCGACCCACACGAGTAAAGTATCTCTGTCATCAGTATCACAAGTATCTCTGTAGCACATGTCTCACAAGTATCACAATATAGCAGGACTGGATCATGACTATGATCAAAGTGGGAAAAACCATCCACTAAAGAGACCTGATACCCAAATCTGATGCAATAGTACTCAATAAGTGGGAAAACTCCATCCACTAGAAAAAGCCTGATCCTCAATCGGATGCAAAGATCGACAAGCTCACCCACAATCTGAAGCAAGGATAAAAATCTGGTCGACCACCTGCTGTCCGTGGTCACCGCAATACCCCACAAGTCCACAATCTAATGCAATCCTGACTACACTATCCCAAACCCCTGCTCGTACTCGAGCAACAAGCATCTGAATGCAAAGGAGAGTAATGAAACATGTTCAAATCCCAATATGATAGTGTAGCAATAAATAGTGGCTAACTAGATGTCGAGCATGCAACTGTACCATTTAAAAGCTGTAAAAAATGTCAAATATTTATTTTAAAAGATTGATTTACTGTACTGATATAAAAGTTATTTGCATGCGAGATTATAGCCTTTGTCCCAGTCACAGTGTCCCAAGATAAGTTATCATATAATCTGTGGGGTCATATTAAATTTTAGGAGAGTTCGTCCCAGCGGTTCTCATCAGTTGTCATATTAGTTTGTCCCAATGGTTCTCATCAATTGTCATATTAGTTCGTCCCAATGGTTATCATCAATTAAATTTTAGGGGAGTTCTAATAATCCCAGTGAGCTTGTCAAAAATGAGGTAAGCAACAACCGCCCACCTCGAACAGCTCAAATCACACCGAGATAGTCTCCTGGCTGTCCACAGTCCCCTAAAACTGTTGTCTGCCGAAAACGGTGCCCTATAGCAACACACATTGCACAGGGTGTAACTATATTATTCATAAAAATACAGCTTTTGCTGTTTTTCAAATAGCACGAAAAGAGAGGAGTTTTTCACCTCTGTATATTGCTCAGAAAAATCCAGAAAAATTATGTTTGCGTTCCTTGCGACGAGTAGATTGAAATCGACTATTTAAACGCCTTGATCTGATGCTCCTACGCCAAGATAAAAATCGGAGAAGTTGATGCTATCCAGAAATTTCCACAAAAAAAAAGGGCGGTCAAAGAGACCTCGGGAATCATGCCAAAAGTATGAAATGGAATGAAGTGATCAACACGAAAATCGAAGCCTTACATCTTAGGAACGTGCTGCCGCAAAAATCGTTCAAAACTTCCTCCTGGTTAGCCCACAGGGATTTTTCGACTGAACTGAGACGGGAAATGGGCCGAAAAGGAAAATCATCGCAGTGCGCCGCGTCGCAGATAACTCACTATCAGTAACTCCAAAAATTCTGAACTTTTTAGGAGAGAGAGAGAAGAGAGAGAGGAAGAATTTTCATAAAGAGCCCAAGCTCTGGTTCTCTCTCTAAGGCTCGGATCTCGAGGTAGAAAAGGGAGGGGGTGGGGATCCTATTATAATGGGCCAAGGGAATCTTCCTCACCAGATCCAGGGCAGAACAGGAAACACCAAAATGGACCAACCAGGACGCGCCACGTGTCCACAAAACAGGAAACAGCCTGTGCAAGGGCCAATCAGAAACCGCCACGTGGCCACATGGTGCACGTGCCCGGTCCCCGCGCCGGGTCTTCCGGAAGTTGTCGACCAATGGGGAAGCGCCACGTGTCACCAATCCCGCGGGCTTCTAGAAGTCGTCCATCCAATGAGTGAACGCCACGTGGCAACACCCATCTTCGGTGCTCCCGGTGCACGCCAGGCCGTGGACCGCGCTCCCGCGTGCCTGCCCGCGCCTGCCCGCGCTGCCCGCGCCGCGCGCCGCTGCGCTCTGCCGCGCTCCGCCGTGCTCCGCCGCTGTGCAGCCGCCCGCCGGTCGCCGCCGCCCGCCGGAACAGTAATTCCGGCCGGCCGGAGTTACTGTTTCGGTGAACAGTAAAAATGTGGCGAAAAATAAAGTAAATATACCATTTTGACCATTTTCGCGCGCTGAGTCCAAATCCGCTGTCCATTTCGCCAAATTCTCATCCAAAATTTTACCAAAAGTCCCCGGAAAAGCCCACTTGCTTCGTTTTTCATGCCGAATCCATTTTAAAAATCCGTTTTCGACACTACTAGCTCCGATACATCGTATGAGCTTCCTACAGTCACTGTTTAATGTTGCAACAGTTCCTGCGGAAGTCGGGATCATCACATCCTCCCCCACTAAAAAGAGTTTCGTCCTCGAAACGAGACTGAATTAAACAACAATCCTCAGTCTGAAGTCTCAAATAAGTAGGGGTGGGTATTCCTCATCTCCGACTCGAGCTCCCTCGTAGCCTCGCGCTCGTCATGATTGCTCCAAAGGATCTTCACATAGGGAATGGCTCGACTGCGCAATTCTCTCACCTCTCGATCCAGAATTCGCAGTGGGCGCTCCTCATACCTCAAATCCTCGCTAATCTCCAGCGGGGTGAAATCGATGACGTGCGACTGGTCGAAGACGTACCTCCTCAGAGTAGAAACATGAAATACATTGTGGACACCAGCCAGCCTCGGAGGAAGTGCAAGTCGGTAGGCAACTGGCCCGATACGCTCCAATATCTCAAAGGGTCCAATATATCGGGGGCTGAGTTTCCCACGAATGCCGAACCTCCTGATTCCTTTGGATGGCGAGACTTTCAGGAATACATGATCACCAACCTGAAACTCTAAGTCTCGTCGCCGAGCATCGGCATAACTCATTTGTCGGCTTTGGGCGGTCTGAAGATGCTGTCGAATTACTCGGATCTTCTCTTCTGCCTCTAACAATATATCTGGTCCCAAGGTCCGCCTCTCGCCCACGTCACTCCAATAAAGCGGTGATCGACACTTGCGTCCATACAACGCTTCAAATGGAGCCATCTGAATGCTCGCTTGAAAGCTATTGTTGTACGCAAATTCAGCCAAAGATAAGTGTCGAATCCACCCTCCGCCAAAATCCAGGACGCAAGCCCTCAACATGTCCTCCAGGATCTGTATGGTCCGCTCTGACTGCCCATCAGTCTGCGGATGAAAAGCCGTACTGAACCTGAGTTGAGTCCACAAGGCTGTCTTCAAGCTCCTCCAGAAACGCGAAACAAACCTCGGGTCTCTATCTGATACTATGGAGGCTGATACTCCATGTAGTCTTACTATCTCATCTAGATATAACTGGGCTAGTCGCTCAAGTGGCCACGTAGTCTGCATGGGCAGAAAGTGCGCCGACTTGGTAAGTCGATCTACAACTACCCAGATAGCATCCGCTCCTCCTTGTGCCTTAGGCAGTCCGACCACAAAGTCCATCGTAATGTGGTCCCATTTTCACTCGGGAATTGGGAAACTCTGTAACTTGCCAGCTGGCACTTGATGCTCAGCTTTCACCTGCTGGCAAGTTAAACACTGGGCCACAAATCTCCCAATATCCCTCTTCATGCCTTTCCACCAGAAGTGTGCCTTGAGATCCTTATACATCTTAGTCCCACCAGGATGTAGGGTATAAGGTGTATAATGGGCCTCTCGCAATATCTGCTCTCTAATCTCCGCATCCACTGGCACACATGCTCGGTTCCTGTACCTCAGTACTCCCGAAGCATCTACTGTAAAGTCCCCTAACTGATCACTCGGAGTTTGATCTCTAATCCTGGTCAAGTGGGGGTCCTCACTCTGTTTTTCCCTAATCCTGTCCAGTAGAGTGGGCTGCACGACTAAAGATGTCAGTCTAGCAGAGACCCCAGGGGACACAACCTCTATCTCGAGCCGTCTCATCTCCTCTAATAGCGGCGCCTGGTCTGTAATCAACATAGACAAACTTTGCACCGCTCTCCTACTCAAGGCATCAGCGACCACATTAGCCTTGCCTGGGTGGTAGAGAATATCTACATCATAATCCTTTAATAGCTCCAACCATCTGCGTTGCCTCAAATTCAACTCCTTCTGCGTGAACAGGTACTTTAGGCTCTTGTGGTCGGTATAGATTTCACAGTGTTCCCCATATAGATAATGACGCCAAAGCTTCAATGCAAATACTACAGCAGCAAGCTCCAAGTCATGGGTAGGGTAATTTTTCTCATAATCCTTGAGTTGTCTTGATGCATATGCAATTACCCTCCCTTCCTGCATCAACACACAACCGAGTCCACTGTGTGATGCGTCGCTGTAGATCACATATCCTTTCCCCATAACAGGGAGGGAAAGGATAGGGGCGGTCATTAGTCTACTCTTTAGCTCCTCAAAGCTCCTCTGACAGTCCTCACTCCAGACAAACTTTACTCCCTTACGCGTTAAACGAGTGAGGGGTGTGGAGAGCTTCGCAAAGCCTTCCACAAACCGACGATAATAACCAGCTAAGCCCATAAAACTATGCACCTCAGAAACGGTCGTCGGTCGGGGCCAATCCCGGACCGCCTCAATCTTCGCTGGGTCCACCGCCACACCTGCGGCGGAAATCACATGGCCCAAGAAGACTACCTCCCGAAGCCAAAATTCGCACTTTGCCAGCTTGGCAAACAACTTCTTCTCTCGCAGAAGTTGCAGCACAATCCTTAAGTGCTCCTCATGCTCCGCATCACTCCGGGAGTAAACCAAGATATCATCAATGAAAACTACCACGAATCGATCTAAGTACGGTCGGAAGATCCGGTTCATTAAATCCATGAATGCGGCAGGGGCATTAGTTAGTCCGAAGGGCATAACTGTAAATTCATAATGCCCATACCGTGATCTAAATGCCGTTTTCGGAATATCTTCGGCCTTCACCTTCAACTGGTGGTAACCGGATTGCAAATCTATCTTAGAGAAGACACAAGACCCTTGCAGCTGATTAAAGAGATCATCGATACGCGGCAAAGGGTACTTGTTCTTGATGGTCACTTTATTCAATTCCCTATAGTCCACACACAGTCGAAGTGACCCATCCTTCTTTTTCACGAATAGCACCGGCGCTCCCCAAGGCGATACACTCGACCTAATAAAACCCTTATCCATTAAATCCTGAAGTTGCGCCTTAAGCTCTCGTAGCTCAGCCGGTGCCATCCGGTAAGGAGCCTTGAGATTGGTGCAGTTCCTGGAGCTACGTCAATCACGAATTCGATCTCCCTATCTGGCGGCATGCTTGTCAGCTCAGGTGGAAAAACATCCGGGAACTCGCGGGCAATAGGGATATCCCCGAGTCCCGGCACCGCCGTAGGCCCCTCAACAACACTAGCCAAAAGGCTACACATCCTCGACGGATCATCTGCCTCGCTCGGGAAGTCGAAACCATAGAGGCAAAGAAAGCACTCTGACATCCCCGGTATACCAACATTTCCTGGTCAGGCTCTCTAAAAGTGAGGGTCCTTGCGGCACAATCAATAGTCGCAAAATACCGAGCCAGCCAGTCCACCCCGAGGATCACATCGAAGTCCTTCAATTGTCTCAGGACCAACAGGTCTGCTGGCATAATCCAGGACTCGATTTGCATCGGGCAGGACCAACAACACTCCTCTACGTGCAAGGTGTGATCGGGAATCTGAACCTTTCGTGCACGTGGCAAAAGTCCTACCTCTAACCCATGTAATGATGCAAATGATCTACTAATAAAAGAATGTGATGCTCCCGTATCAAATAAAGTACGAGTCCTAATGCCAGAAAGTAGGGTGATACCTGCCACCACGTGATCTGCTGCCGAAGAGTTATCTACCTGCACAGCATACACTCGCCCACTCTAAGCTGGAGGGCGATACTCCGTGGGATGGGAAGAAGATGGCCTGCTTGCTGGAGCATATGGCCGCTGAGCCGTCGACCGTTGCTGCGATGAAGATGGAGCAGATGCTGAAGGAGGGGTGGTGGGGGCCGAAAAGGGGCACGAAGCTTGAATGTGCCCAGGCTGTCCACATCTATAGCAGCGACCCCACCGCTGGTCGCAGGTGTTGGAAAAATTGCTGACCTCCACAGAAAATACAACTGCCGGGAGCCCGTGGCTGTCGTGATTGCTGTTGCTGTTGAGACTGCCGTTGTCGCTGAGGCTGTCGCTGCGACCCACGCTGCGACGGCTGGGATCTCTGCTGTTGCTGCTGCCGCTGCTGGGGCCTCTGGGGTCCACCAGGCCCTCGCGCTCAGACCGTCCTTGGCCGTAAGACTGTGGCAGAAACGGTCGTGGCGGCCTCCACGAACTAGCTTGTCCCCAACCTCCGATGCCGGTCGCTTCGCCCCCAGGATCACCACGGGAGCTAGAGCTACCTCCTCCATCACTACCTCCCCGCACTCAACGTAGAGTGCCTGCTCCATTGAGGCCTCCAAGGTCTGCAACCTTTGCGAGCGAACAAGTTGAAAAAGGTCCCAGCGCAACCCTCGCTCGAACATGTAAATCCGGTGCGCCTCATCCCTGGCCACGTTCGGTACACATGCCAACAACTGATTGAAATTGGCAATGTATTCGTGTACGGGCCGATTTCCCTGGCGAAGGTTTCTCATCTGCTCATCCAATCTCTGTCGGACGCTTTCCGGGAAGAAAGCCCGAGAAGGAGACTGCGGAACTCCGCCCAGGTCAGGAGCTGAGCCCCGGCGGACCAGCTCGGTCGAACGCGCCGACCACCAAGCCTCGGCGTTGTGCTCCAAAAAGTTGTCGCTAATAAACACTTGGTATCGCTCCTCGATGAACAATGTCTCAAAACGTCGCTCCATCGCCGTGATCCATGACTCTGCTCCCACGGCTCTACATTCTGCCCCGAGAAATGGGGTGGGTCAAACTGGCGAACCTCATCAAAAAGTCAACCATCTCCCGTGCTCTGCCAGGGTCTAGAGGTCCCGTCAACCCAGACGACTGTCTACCAGTTACCCCGAGCAACAGGGGATGCAGGGAGTCACCGGTACAACTGGGAGATCTCACAGCAGGGGAAGAAGGTACGGGGCGAAACTCTCTAGGGGCGCTACAACAGGCTGGCCC
Organism: Tillandsia leiboldiana; assembly: GCA_029204045.2. Lineage (NCBI taxonomy): Eukaryota > Viridiplantae > Streptophyta > Magnoliopsida > Poales > Bromeliaceae > Tillandsia > Tillandsia leiboldiana. The sequence goes on along the minus strand of CM055069.1, from coordinate 6,987,446 downwards.
CTCTGCTCTTAACATCTACGGTCAGCCGGCCCATATCCTCCTCCTGACGCCCGAACAGCCTCGGACATCTGGGCCATCTAAGCCTGTAGCTCTGGCACCTCACTCTGCTGGCCCTGCCCGGACTCCTCCTGGTCGGGCTCAGGGAAATTAAGCTGAGAACGCGGTCAACATCCTACGTCGCGGAGGCATCCTACACACAGAAACCCACTCAGTATCATATCCCCACACGACCCAATCTAGCGAAAGGTCAAAGACATCCCCATAATTTTTGGACTTTATGTTGTCTGCAGCAACATAACGGTTCACCAGAAATTGGGCAGTCGATCCCTCTTCTCTCACTGGAAGAGTCAACAATAAATCAACGACTTCGCAAATATCACGTCTCTCGCACCCCTATTATCCTAGGGTCTACCAAAAGCCTAGGTTTCTAAGTCCCAACTGACCTATCCTAAGCTCTGATACCAACTAAATCTGTCCGCCCCGGAACCCGGGCTCGCCCAACAGATCCGCCGTGCACACGGGATTTCCGAGTACACGAAGCGCTGGTAACCTGCTCCGAATAATATGAACAAATATAGAGCATAATACAGAGCTGAAGTAGAAGGAACCACATAGTATCTCAGACTGGGAACTACAAATAAAGCTGTAATAAGTACAATAATCTCCCAGCTCACCAAAATAGTACAACCAGCTGGCGAAAGCCAGACCTAAAATAAAAGAGGAATACCACAGTCTGAGTAAAGGGTGCAGCATCTATTTAACAGCTCTCAGTTCTCCCAGGAGATCTATCTATTCAGCGATCCCCTTACCTCGATCAGCTGCCGATGGTCTAGCAGCTCCCGCAGACGACTCTGCAAAATAAAGGAGAAGGAGAAACAGAAAATACAATGGGGGTGAGAACTACCAGGTAAACCAGTAGCCTCCCCTAGTGGGTAAAACCTCAACTCTGACGCACCCACTAGGACTAGTAGAGGCAAAGGGAAAAGATGAAGTGTAGGTACATAAGGTACTGAAATAGGGAACTACACTACTAGCATGCCTCTAAATGCGATACCGAAAGAAATGATTGTCTGAATGCATCAGGAAACAGTGTCTGACCAAATAACCCAATCTAGTACCACCAGTAAAACTGGTATTGCCTGCTTAGCGGAATCTGCACACACGGCTCGAAACCGCGGGATCGGCTCACACGGCTCGCATCCCAAAATAAGTATCAGACCGGCACACACGGCTGGGTCCAAAAGAAAGCCTACCTCCGGAGTGGCACTCGAGGGGAGCGACCCACACGAGTAAAGTATCTCTGTCATCAGGTATCACAAGTATCTCTGTAGCACATGTCTCACAAGTATCACAATATAGCAGGACTGGATCATGACTATGATCAAGTGGGATAAAAACCATCCACTAAAGAGACCTGATACCCAAATCTGATGCAATAGGACTCAATAAGTGGGAAAACTCCATCCACTAGAAAAAGCCTGATCCTCACTCGGATGCAAAGATCGACAAGCTCACCCACAATCTGATGCAAAGGATAAACATCTGGTCGACCACCTGCTGTCCGGGTCACCGCAATACCCCACAAGTCCACAATCTAATGCATCCTGACTACACTATCCCAAACCCCTGCTGTACTCGAGCAACAAGCATCTGAATGCAAAGGAGAGTAATGAAACATGTTCAAATCCCAATATGATAGTGTAGCAATAAATAGTGGCTAACTAGATGTCGAGCATGCAACTGTACCATTTAAAGCTGTAAAAAATGTCAAATATTATTTTAAAAGATTGATTTACTGTACTGATATAAAAGTTATTTGCATGCGAGATTATAGCCTTTGTCCCAGTCACAGTGTCCCAAGTAGTTATCATATAATCTGTGGGTATAGTCTATTAAATTTAGGATCAGTTGTCATATTAGTTGTCCCAATTGTTCTCATCAATTGTCATATTAGTTCGTCCCAATGTTCTCATCAATTAATTTTAGGGGATTCTAATAATCCCAGTGAGCTTGTCAAAAATGAGGTAAGCAACAACCGCCCACCTCGAACAGCTCAAATCACACCCAGATAGTCTCCTGGCTGTCCACAGTCCCCTAAAACTGCTGTCTGCCGAAAACGGTGCCCTATAGCAACACACATTGCACAGGGTGTAACTATATTATTCATAAAAATACAGCTTTACTGTTTTTCAAATAGCACGAAAAGAGAGGAGTTTTTTCACCTTTGTATATTGCTCTGAAAAATCCAGAAAAATTACGTTTGCGTCCCTTGCGACGAGTAGATCGAAATCGACTATTTAAACGCCTTGATCTGATGCTCCTACACCAAGATAAAAATCGGAGAAGTCGATGCTGTCCAAAATTTCCACAGCAAAAATGGGGGTCAAAGAGACCTCGGGAATCGTGCCAAAAGAATGAAATAGAGCTAAGTGATCAACGCGAAAATCGAAGCCTTACCTCTTAGGAACGCGCTGCCACAAAAAATCGTTCAAAAATTCCTCCTAGTTAGCCCACAGTGATTTTTCGACTGAACTGCGACGGGAAATGGGCCAAAAAAGAAAATCGTCGCAGTGCGCCGCGTCGCAGATAACTCACTATCAGTAACTCCAAAAATCTGAAATTTTAGGAGAGAGAGAGAAGAGAGAGAGGAAGAATTTTCATAGTAGAGAGCCCAAGCTCTGGTTCTCTCTCTAAGGCTTGGATCCCGAGGTGGGAAAGGGAGGGGGGTGGGGGATCCTATATAATGGGCAAGGGAATCTTCCTCACCAGATCCAGGGCAGAAAAGGAAACACCAAAATGGACCAACCAGGACGCGCCACGTGTCCACAAAACAGGAAACAGCCTGTGCAAGGGCAATCAGAAACCGCCGCGTGGCCGCATGGTGCACGTGCCCGGTCCCCGCGCCGGGTCTTCCGGAAGTTGTCAACCAATGGGGAAGCGCCACGTGTCACCAATCCCGCGGCCTTCTAGAAGCGTCCATCCAATGAGTGAACGCACGTGGCAACACCCATCTTTGGTGCTCCGGTGCACGCCAGGCCGTGGACCCGCTCCCGCGTGCCTGCCCACGCATGCCCGCGCTGCCCGCGCCGCGCGCCGCTGCGCTCTGCGCGCTCCGCCGTGCTCCGCCGCTGCGCCGCCGCCCGCCGGAACAGTAATTCCGGCCGGCCGGAGTTACTGTTCGGTCCTTGTGAACAGTAAAAAATGTGGCGAAAAATAAAGTAAATATACCATTTTGACCGTTTTGCGCGCTGAGTCAAATCCGCTGTCCATTTCGCCATTCTCATCCGAAATTTTGCCAAAAGTCCCCGGAAAAGCACCTTGCTCCGTTTTTTATGCGGATCCATTTGAATCTGTTTTCGGACAACTACTAGCTCCGATACATCGTATGAGCTTCCTAAGTCGCTGTTAATGTTGCAACAGTTCTGCGGAGTCCGGATCATCACAGGAGCTGTGGGACATGATCGAACTATTGAGCCAGATTGGCAGATGATACACCCCGACTCGTAAGATTGAGTTTTGGAGCCTTTGGAGGCAGAGTCGTGTGGTGGTGTGATGGAGTGATCAATTGAGAGCCTGCTTGTGCAGAGAGTAGATGTTGTGTGAAATGCGCGCTTCAGGTTTCGAGGGACGAGGCGCATAGGATATAGACCGGGAGTGGACTGCGTCAGACACCTTTCAGTTTATTTCAGTCCCTCCGTATAGGTTTTGACGCCTCGTGGGAGTAGGCATTGTGTTTGGAGCGTGGCGTTGCAGTTCCCTTGGATAGGGATCGCGTAGAGGCGATCTGGTTTTGGTGCTTGGCGCCGGCGTGAGGGGGACAGATGTTCGGCATGGCATGGGGCAGAGGCATTTTGTTGATCTCTTTCTCCAGGATAATGGTCCCGAGATGCCGAGATCGGGTGGACCCCGATGGCAAGCATCAGTATTCATATCGGAAGTGGCGCAGCGATAGCGTGGATTTGTCATCTGCGGAGGACCTTATTCGTCACTTCCGGGAGTAGAGACAGAGGTCGTGCTCCCTATTTGGATAGTCCTGATTTTCGGCAGATTCGGCGACAAACACTGGCTTTGAGCGGAGGAATCTATGCCGACCAGTTGGAGGGCGCCCGGTAGTGGAT